>CBVK0100692720.1:0-11078 GCA_900067695.1 Picea abies
TTATCATACATATGAGCACCGACTCATAATGAGGCTACAAACTTAGTTTTGCAAGATGCTACTTGCTGAGAGCACCAACTCTCTGTTTTCTCTAGCACCCACTAGAAGGAAGCACCAACTCCCTGTTTTATCTAACACCAAATAGAAGGAAGCACCAACTCCCTGGTTTCTCTAGCACCAACTCCCTATGTTCAAGAACCCACTTGAACCTATGAGGACAACAGTCCTCCCTAGCACCTCCCTACCACCCTGTTTTATAAATCTTTGCTACTGAAACTCATTAGAGTGATATAATGTTCAACAATGGCTTACCAGACTCATCACTATTTTGCTGCATTTCGTTGCTCTGTCTGCCTCACTGCCTTCTTGCACACACGACTTGTGCTATCTGTTGTTATACTTTTTATGCTCTGTGCACCATGTCCATTCACTGCACAGTTCCTCTTCTGTTCAGTTCAGTTGCTTCACTTTCCTCCTTCACACATGAATTACCTTCAACAACAGCAACCATAGCAACTCCAATAGTAAAAACAACCACATCTCTTCTCTGTACCGTGTACTTATAGCTTCTGTGCACCTTGTGCATGTAATGTGCACAATACCTCAACATACTCAAACTGCACCGATATCCTCCACCTCTCGAGTGCTCTGCCTGATCATCGCAACTCTTCAGCTTCTCTGGTGGTTCCCACCATGCGTCCAGCATCACTGGGTGTTCTGCTAAGATTCCTCAGCCTCTCTGGCAGTTGAGACTCTTCATCTTCTCTGTTACAGTCGAGCTCACCCTCTCTGTTTCAGCTATAGGTTCCAACCCTCTTCCAATTGTCATTCGCCTCTATGACCTATCTTCATCCCATTGGAAGATTCTCAGAGACTCTTCATCTCCTCTGGCAGAAATCATCAATGGTTTCTATAAGTTATACTGTGAGGAAAAAGATTAGGCCCTCGATTAGGCTCAAATTCACCTGCACCATTGGATTAACACTGAAGGGTATTGTCATTATTTACCCATTTCGCACTTTTGCAATTCAGAGATTCTGCAATGAGACATCTTGACTCTCCATGTCACGAGCTCTGAAAAGGATCTTGGTTGCTCTAGCACCCTCCTCCATGTGACCACACACGGTGACCACAGGATGCGCTAAAAGGCGCTTTGAACTCATGATCTTCATCGACCCTGATCGACGTTACACGATCTCGATGAATCAACAGTCTAGATATTTTCGTGATCTCGCATCTCGTTGTTCCTTAGATGGAGGTTCTCGTCATTCCAAGTTGCGATAGGCAAAACTCTGAGATGGAGCTCAGATCAACGGTCCACGTTCTTGGTGAATTGAAGGTCAACAACTTATCGTGAATTCGCATCTCACGATTCCTATGATGGAGGTTCTTGTCACTCCAAGTTGCGATAGGCGAAGCTCCGAGATGGATCTCAGATCGACGGTCCATGTTCTTGGTGAATTGACGGTCCAGATCTTATCGTAAATTTTCATTTCGCGATTCTTGTGATGGAGGTTCTCGTCACTCCAAGTCGTGATAGGTGAAGCTCCAAGATGGAGCTTACATCAATTGTCCAGAATCTTTGGTGATCTGACGGTCAAGATCTTTTCATGATCTCGCATATCGTGAGTTTGAACCTCTTTCCTTTAGATATCCCGATCTGCGAAACTCCAAAATGGAGTCTTTGTGGTGCTCTGATTTTTCGCCACACGTCCTCTTGATCCAACAGTCCATGACTATCCTTTCTGATGTGGTCTGCCATATTCGCCTCCTGGATATGACGGCCTAGATCACACCTTGATCCAATGGCTAGGATCATTTCACCATTTCACATTTCATGATTTCGCCACTTCGCGATTTTGACTTCTTATGATGAAAGGTCTCAAGCCTTCAAGTCCCGATCTACGAAACTCTAAAATGGAGTCAGACCAACATATTTTTACATTTCGCATTTTGCCTCTTCTTTCTCCTTAATGAGCATGCAGGTTCTCCCTGATCCAATGATGGATGGACCCCACGCTTAGATCGAACGCCCGAGATCTATTCTCGTCTACTATGTGCTACTCCTCTCTGAATTCATATCTTATGGTCATCGGGGATTATGAATAAGATCCAACATTCATTGTTTCTCCTCCTCTTCCATTATCACTACGTTGTTGATCATGTTGATCTTTGCCATCGTTGTTCTTGCCATCAATGAAAAGCTCACTCCCAACTATAAACCTTCCAACAATCTCCCCCTTTGGCATTGATGGCAACCCTGAACGGCTGCGCTAATCTGTTTGGACCTCCAACTGTAGCATCCGATCCGGACCACTCCTTTTCTCGCCCTTTGACATCATTGTCAATAAAAACATGCTCCCCCTGAGCTGTTGCAGTATTTTTATGAGGTATCAGATATGAAATCAATACAAGACTCCCCCTAACAGGATGGACTTTCTTAGATGTGAGACGGGATAACACCCATCTTATGTCTGAGATATTCAAATGGTGTCTTGTCTAGAGGTTTATTAAAAATGTCTGCAATTTGTTCTGTGGTTGGAATGTAATGGACCTGAACAATATGATTGGTGACCTGCTCTCTCAGAAAATGATATTTTATAGGAATATGCTTGGTCTTGGAGTGGAATACAGGATTTTTAGACACACTAATGGCACTAGTGTTATCACAATGAATCGGGATCGGTGCAGTGTATTTTACCTCCAAGTCTGCAAGTGTCTGAATCATCCATAATACCTGAGTGCAATAGGTAGCAACAGCAATGTACTCTACCTCTGTGGTTGATAAAGAAATGGAACCTTGTTTTTTACTAAGTCAGGCTACTAAAGAGTCACCCAAGAAGAATGCTCCTCCACTGGTGCTTTTTCTCTCATCAACACAATTTGCCCAATCTGCATCTAAATAAGCAGTTAGCTGAAAATTTTGATTTCTAGGATACCACAGACAATAAGTCATTGTTTCTTTCAAATACCTGAATATCCTTTTGACAGCTTGCAAATGAATCTGTTTAGGTGCAGAATGATATCTTCCAACCATTCCCACATCATGCATTATGTCTAGGTGAGATGATGTGATGTACAACAGGTTGCCTATCATTGACCTATATGAATGTTGATCAACATCAAGTGAGTCATCATCCTTGCTCAATTTGCAGCGAGTAACCATAGGTGTGCCCACAGGTTTAGAATCTTCCATTTGAAACCTTTTCAACATTTCTCTTAGATATTTTTCTTGAGAAATGAACATCCCTTCAGACCTCTGAGTAATTTGCAGACTAAGAAAAAATGACAGTTCTCCTATCATGGACATTTCAAACTCAGATTCCATGGCAGAAGCAAACCATTATACCAATGGATCCTTATTACATCCAAAGGTGATGTCATCCACATAGACCAATACAATGAGAAAATTATTATCCTCTGTTTTAATATACAGATTGTTGTCAGATGTTCCTCTCTTGAACCCTTTGTCTTTAAGATACGTATCCAGTCTGTGATACCAGGCTCGAGGGGCTTGTTTTAACCCATATAAATCTTTCTTCATCTTGCATACTAAGTCAGGGTTATTAGTCAGTTTGAAACCCTCTGTTTGTTCCATATAGACTTCTCCACTCAAATCTCCATTTAGAAAAGCTGACTTGACATCCATTTGATAGACTTTAAACCTTTTATGACAAGCATAGGCAAGAAACATTATAATAGCTTCTAATCTTTCTACGGGCGCAAATGTTTCATCATAGTCCAGTCCTTATATCTGAGCATAACCTTTACAAACTAACCTTGCTTTGTTCCTGACAACTTGTCCTTGCTCATTCAACTTATTCTTAAATATCCATCTAGAGCCAATGACATTTTTACCTTCAGGTCTATGAACCATCTCCCACGTATTATTTTTCTCAATCTGATCAAGTTCATCATTCATTACTTTAACCCAGTGATCATCTTTGCCGGCTTCATTGAAATTCTTGGGTTCTAGCATGGATATGAAATCTATATGAGATTGTTCGGTGGTTTTGATTAGCTTTCTCCTGGTTTGTACACCTTTGTCTTTTTCTCCAATTATCTGACTTGTAGGATGATTATTTTGAATGATTCTGGAGGAGGAATTTGAAGTTGACTGCTGATTTGAGTCTATCTAAGTGTCTGAGTCTTGATCTGATTCAAAGTCTTCATTTTCTGATTCTTGGACCTGTTCATCTTCAACTTCAACTGTGTCTTCTGTAGAAGACTCATTTATGTACATCTCTCTTGCTGGGATTCCTTCATCAACTTTTACATCAACACAATCAACCATTTTATGCAGCCTCTTATTATAGCATCTGTATCCTTTACTGTTTGTAGCATACCCCAAGAAGATACCTCCAGCAACCCTATCATCATATTTGCCAAGGTTTTCATCATTATTATTTATGTAGCATTTACTCCTAAAGACTTTGAAGTGTTTAATTGAACCAGGTCTTCCAAACCACAAATCATAAGGTGTCTTGTCACTTTGTGGTCTGAGGTGGGCTTTGTTAAGAACATGGATTGTTTTGTGTATTGCTTCTACCCAGTAGGTTTGACCAATGTTCTTCTCATTCATCATTGACCTGGCCATTTTCTGCACTGTTCTGTTTTGCCTCTCAACTACTCCATTTTATTGTGGATTTCTTGGGATTGTGTATTCTCTCTTGATCCCATGCTTATCGCAGAATTCCTTGAAGTCTCTTGACATAAAATCTCCTCCTCGGTATGATCTTACTGCCTTTAACCTCTTCCCTATTTGAGTCTTAGTTAAAGCCTTAAATATTTTAAACTTCTCAAATGCTTCAGCTTTTTCTTTGAGAAAGGCAACCCAAATAAGTATGCAGTAATCATCGATAATCAACATGAAGTAGTTTTCTTTCCCTGTGACTTCCTATCTTGATTGTCCACATAAATCCATATGAACTAGTTGGAGTGGTTTTTCTGTTGAAGTAAAACTCTTGGACCTAAACTGTGTCCTGTTTTGCTTCCCTACTTGGTAGGGTTTACACATTGAATCTTGGGGATTTGATATCCTCGGAAGATCTTTTACTGCCTCGAGTTTTTTGAGTTTGATTAAGTGGTCAAAGTTTAGATGTCCAAGTTTCCTATGCCATAACCAACTTTCATCATGTCTGCTTAGATGGCATTCTTCTCTATTTTCTTTCAGCACATATACATTATTTTATGTCCTTATGCCTTTGGCCACCACTTGTCCTGAGGTTACAGATTTTATCTTGCAGTCCTTGGATGTGAACACCACTTCACATCCTCTATCACACATCTGACTTACACTAAGCATATTATGTTTCAGCCCATCTACAAGTAGAACATCTCAGGCTTTTCCCTTTCCATTACTTAAGCTCACCATCCCTTTGCCCTTTATTTTCCCTAGAGCATCATTTCCAAAGGTTACGTTTCCTGATTTTCTTTCACTTAGAGACATAAAATTGCCTTTGTCTCACGTCATGTGTTTGGAGCATCCACTGTCTATATACCAAGGGTTCGTTTTTCTTTGAGTGGACAACACTAATCCACACTTGTCACTTTCCTTCTTCATCCAAAACTTGACATTTTCAGCAAGGGATTTTGAATCTGGTTCATATTCCCTTAAACGATAGTCAATAGATTTGTGTCCATAGTTATGATAGATATAACATTCAATCTCATTGTTAAACAGGTCAAACTTATTGGTGTAGCGTTGTCTACTCATTGACTATTGATTATTTCTTGACCTCTTTAGTTGCATGTCCCTGGACTTAATTTGGCAATTGGCAATCTGTGAAGGTTTGTTACTTGGCTACATCATTCTTTTTTGTGGCAAGTATTTATTTCTTTGAAATCTTAATTGCTCATGTCTAAGTCTTAAGGAACAATTTACATCTTTGTGACCAAAGTTAGAACAGTAGAAACAATAGCCATAGAAAAATTCTTTGTACCTGGAAAATGGTTGTCTTCATTGAGAAAATTGATTTCTTCCTTGCTGATGACATCTTTCAGCAAAGAGCTCATTGTTTCTTTGTTCTACAGATTCATTCCTGGCACCTTTTTCTTTACTCGTCCTGGGCGGCTAATTGTCTTCATTTGTTTCTGCAGGTTTGTTATTGTCATTGGTTGTACTTTTGACAAACTTGATGGGTTCTTCATTTCCTGGCTTGCCACTGCTTGATCCCTCTTCATAACCCAAGCCTGTTTTCAGCTTTGGATTCCTTTGTTGATTCAGAATGGTGAGTAATCCTTATGAGGCTTTGATACTTGACAGATTCTAATTATACAAGGCTTGAAACTTCTCCATTTCTTTCCTCATTTTTACTACTTCTTGTTCTAATGCTTCACATCCTGCCTTCTTTTCTGATAGCTGTTGTTTCATAATCTCTTCGATTTTCTTTGCCTCTTCCAATTCTACTTTTAGTAGGACAAGGTATTCATGAGGTTCTTTATTTTCTTTCTCGAACTGTATCAACAATTATATTTTCTTTTTGTTCTTGATTATTAGTCTGTCAATCTCTTCCAGTGCACTGATCAGTTCTCCTTCCATGTCAACCACAACTTCTTCTTCATTAACATCACTCCCTGTGTTGTTATTGTCATAGTCTTCTTTGGCCATAAGTAGGAAGTCATTTAGTTTATCTTCAATAGATGAATCATTGTCTTCATCATCTAAAGGATCATCATCATTGTTTACACAAAGACTTTTCTTCTTAAAATTATTCTCTTTAAAGAAATTTATGCATTTGTATTTTTCCTCATCATCACAAGTCTGATCCTTTCCTTTGTGGGGACATTTATTTTCAAAATGACCTATCCTACCACAGTTGAAGCATTTGAAAGGAAATTTACCTTTGTATTTACCTGATCCCTTCTTCAGTCTCTTCACAAATTTTGCTTCAATTTCATCAGGCTCAGAATCCTCATTGTTGTATGCCTTAAATGATGCTTCTCTAGAGGTGGGTTTATCTTTAACTATTCTCATTTCATATGCAGTCAATGTTCCTAGAATTTGATCAAACTCCAAGGTTTTTAAATCATAAAGTTCTTCTATAGCAAAGACCTTCGGGTTGAACCTATCTGGGAGAGATCTCAAGATTTTCTTAACTAAAGAAGATTCCTCAATTGTTTCAACAAGTGCCTTCATTGCATTTACCATTTCTTCTACTCTCAAAAAATATTTTCGAACAGTTTCATCTTCCTTCATATTTAGCTGTTCAAACTATATTATGTAGGTTTGAAGCTTGTCATCCTTTACCTTTTCATTACCTTAATAACCGTTAATGAGTTTGTCCCACATTTCTTTGGCAGCTCCTAGTTGCATAACTTTCACGAATTCTACTTCTGCAAGCCCACTCAAGATAACATTCATAACCTTAGCGTTGAAGCTAAATTATAGCTTGTCATCCTTATTAGCTAGCACAACCAGCTTTACATAACTAGTGTCTACCACATCCCAAACATCTACACCTAAAGCCATTATGTAGGTTCTCATTCTAACTTTCAAGAAAGCAAAGTTTGTTCCATTGAACAATAGGGCCTTATTGGTTGAATTTCCTTCATGGCTTAACATGTTTAAGCTCTAGGATCTACCTTTAGATAAAAGGGGCCAGCTTTGATACCAATTTTTGGACAACTGAGAGGGGGGGTGAATTAGTTGTGCCCTAGCTTAAACAATTATGCTTCTTTTAAAATATTTACAAGGCACTCAATGATGATCACAATAATGCAGGGAAATAAACAATGGCACATTCAACATCAGTCACATATATGAGAAACATAGAGATAGATATTTCCCAAGGAAACCCATACAAGGTAAAAACCTCTTTTTCTTTATATGATAAGTAATAGTTACATTCTTTACATTATCATACATATGAGCACCGACTCATAATGAGGCTACAACCTCAGTTTTTCAATATGCTACTTGTTGAGAGCACCAACTCTCTATTTTCTCTAGCACCCACTAGAAGGAAGCACCAACTCCCTGGTTTCTCTAGCACCAACTAGAAGGAAGCACCAACTCCCTGGTTTCTATAACACCAACTAGAAGGAAGCACCAACTCCCTATGTTCAAGCACCCACTTGAACCTCTGAGGACAAAAGTCCTCCCTAGCACTCCCTACCACCCTGTTTTATAAATCTTTTCTACTGAAACTCATTACAGTGATATAATGTTCAATAATGGCTTACCAGACTCATCACTGTTTTGCTGCATTTCATTGCTTTGTCTACCTCACTGCCTTCCTACACACATGACTTGCATTGTCTGTTGTTCTACTTGTTATGCTTTGTGCGCCATGTCCATTCACTGCATAGTTCCTCTTCTGTTCAGTTTAGCTGCTTCACTTTCCTCCTTCTTCACACATGAATCACCTTCAACAACAGTAACTCCAATAGCAACAACAACCGCATCTCTTCTCTGTACCGTGCACTTATAGCTTCTGTGCACCTTGTGCATGCAATGCACACAATACCTCTGCATACTCACACCACACCGATATCCTCCACCTCTCGAGTGATCTGCCTGATCATCACAACTCTTCAGCTTCTCTGGTGTTTCCCACCACACGTCCAACATCACTGGGTGTTCTGCTAAGATTCCTCAGCCTCTATGGCAGTTGAGACTCTTCGTCTTCTCTGTTATAGTCAATCTCACCCTCTCTGTTTTAGCTACAGGCTCCAAACCTCTTCCAGCTGTCAATCACCCCTATGACCTATCTTCATCCCATTGGAAGATTCTCAGAGACTCTTCAACTCCTCTGGCAGAAACCATCAATGGTTTCTAGCAATTATACTGTGAGGAGCAAGATTAGCCCCGCGATTATGCTCAAATTCACCTGCACCATTGGATTAACTCCGAAGGGTATTGTCATTATTTACCCGTTTTTCACTTTCACAATTCAGATATTCTACAATGAGACATCTTGACTCTCCATGTCATGAGATCTGAAAAGGAGCTTGGCTTCTCTAGCTCCCTCCTCCATGTGACCACACACGGTGACCACAGGCTATGCTAAAAGGCACTTCGAACTCATGATCTTCATCGACCCTGATCGATGTTCCATGATCTCGATGAATCAACGGTCCAAATATTTTCGCGATCTCACATCTCACTGTTCCTTAGATGGAGGTTGTCTTCACTTCAAGTCGCGATAGGTGAAACTCCGAGATGGAGCTCAGATCGACGGTCCACGTTCTTTGTGAATTGACGATCCAAATATTATCATGAATTCGCATCTCACAATTCTTGTGATGCAGGTTCTTGTCACTCGAAGTCGCTATAGGAGAAGCTCCAAGATGGAGCTCAAATCGACGGTCCACGTTCTTGGTGAATTGATGGTCCAGATCTTATCATGAATTCGCATCTCTTGATTCCTGTGATGGAGGTTCTCGTCACTCTAAGTCACTATAGGCGAAGCTCCGAGATGGAGCTTAGATCAACGGTCTATAATCCTTGGTGATTTGATGGTAAAGATCTTTTATTGATCTCATGTATCATGAGTTTGAACCTCTTTCCTTTGGATTTCTCGATCTGTGAAACTTCGAAATGGAATCTTTGTGGTGCTCTGATGTTTCTCCACGCATCCTCTTGATCCAACGGTCCATGACTATCCTTTCTGACGTGGTCTGCCATATTCACCTCCTGGATCTGATGGCCTAGATCACACCTTGGTCCAACAACTAGGATCATTTCACCATTTCACACTTCACAATTTTTCCACTTCGCGATTTTGCCTTCTTATGTTGAAGGGTCTCAAGCCTTCATGTCCTGATCTACGAAACTCCGAAATGGAGTCAGACCAACATATTTTGGCATTTCGCATTTCACCTCTTCTTTCTCTTTAATGAACATGCAGGTTCTCCCTGATCCAATGATGGATGGACCCTGTGCTTAGATCGAATGCCCAAGATCTATTCTCATCTACTGCATGCTACTCCTCTCTGAATTCATATTTGACGGTCATCGGGGATTTTGAATAAGATCCAACGTTCACTGTTGCTCCTCCTCTTCCATTATCACTGCGTTTTTGATCATGTTGATCTTTTCCATCGTTTTTCTTGCCATCAATGACAATCTCACTCCCAACTATAAACCTTCCAACACTATGACTTATTAATATGTACCAACATCATCAACTATACACCTCATGTATGTGTGCCAACTCATCAACTACTTGTCTCAACCATGTACAAAAACATGTACCACAACCAAAAGACCTCATCAATTTCATCATCCAAATCTAATTTGTAGCTCTGTAATAGACTTGGTGTATATGATCACATTCCTGCAAACCTTCCTTAACTTTAAAAGCAAGAGACTAGAATTTTCATCAAACTTTTCTTTAGTCTCACATGCCTAGTTTTGGACTAGTCAACAACCCTAACTTGAAGTAATCATAACTTTGAACCTGTAATGTATAATAATATAAAACTGATAAACAATATTCTTCAGTGTGTTTTATGCAATTCCTCCAAGTGTGACTACTTGGAATCTGTCATAAAAGGAGTTATAGACAAAATGACATACCTTGTTGAATTCTGGCTTATTCTAGAGAGCGACCTTGTAGAGCATGCCCCACACAAAATATTTGATGAATTGATCTAAAACTATGAAAAAGAATACTATATATTTTACCCTAACCACCACATTTTTTCTCACTGAATTTGGATCTGTTATGAAGAAGTTATGACATTTTTACCCGAAACAACTGATTTTGACTAGTTTCAGGACTAGCCACAAACCCTATTTTCCACAGAGTGTAACTCCAAAAATACAACGACCCACAAGCTAAATTTTTTTCCAAAGATACTTGGATATGTTTTCTCACTTTCATAGAAATTGCAGAATCTGAATCATTATAGAAAAAAAGTTGTAGAAAAAATGGTTAGATGACCTGTAAATAACATACCTTAGAAAACACCATCAAAAGAATTTATCCTTCCTTGCATTTCAGTCTTATTTTCTTCACTTTCCTCAGAATTTCAGCTTAGATATCATTTTTTTACCTTAGACACCTATATATATTCAATATGCTCACGTGTTTTTCAAATGAGAGAGTCTTGCCTCTTATTTATACTCTCCA
>CBVK0100692721.1:0-11078 GCA_900067695.1 Picea abies
AATTGAATTTATTGATCTTGCACTTTCTCACACATTTCTCTTATATTAACCGTATATTAATCGACTATTGCCTCTTCAACAAAACTATATGTCTTCTATATAGCTTATTTGCATTTTGCAAGTAATTGATTCCATTGTTCTTCTCTTCTTTTGGTACACTTGTCTACCTTGTATATTTTTCGACGTTTCCTTTCCCCTACTTTAGGGGTATGCTAGTTTTATCGTGCTTTGTTTTATTGTTTGCATAGGAATTATGTAAGCACTTTTATGGCAAGTTTTTATTATTATTTATATGTAAGAGGTTATTTATGTGGCCTCCCAAATTGATTCATTTGGAAGCATCATTGTTATATAGAACATGGGTCTATGTGCTACCTGCAAACACTCAAATCCGGAATTCTTCGGGGTTTCCTCCTTTCCATATAGACAATTCCATGGTGATATTCAAGTTTTAATCTCATGATAGTGTGCCTAAGGAACAATTTAGCACTACCAAAATTGGGATTTATCATTGACAATGAGGATGGTCATTTAAATGCCTTAAAAATGTTGGATTGCATGGGATGATGAGGTCTTACTCACATCAATTGTCTTTTCAATATCATTGCATCCCAAAGGATGGCAACTTTAAGGTGGAGTTTTACTTTCTTTTTAATGTAATATTGATGTTTTGCATAGCATTAAGATGACATTACAATACTTTATTAGGCAAGGTATGGGGGAAAATGATTAAAAAATAAAAAATAAAAGTTGTAAAATTAAATGTAAATTTGTGAGATTGTTATGACTTAAAGGGGAATATATAAGGTTAAATGTATATGATATGACCCCAAGGGGGTATATATGGGGCTAAAATGTACATGTAATATGCAAATATAGATGTAATAGAGTCGGTCTAATAGTAAATGGGGCCTCATGTGTAGGTGTGAATGGGTATATACAGAGATCATGTATGCATTATTGTAGACAAGTGAATTGTGATGTATAAATGTATTTGGTTATTTGAAGGAGATTCTCCTACTCTATAAGGAGTTATTGTGTAACTTATTTATCTTGGAGTTATGCTCCACACTCACATTGTTGTACATGGTGTGTACTTATGTTCTGTTATGATTTCTTAAGCATTTGGTTCATTAAAGAGATGAAATAGTATTTTTTTTAATATTTGAGATCATAACAAAGCCAATAAAAATTATATTGAATATGTATTTTAGGTAGACAATGAATTTAGATGATAAAAAATATTTGAAAAGTAGTTTGTATGAAAGATTTTGGTTTTAATTTTTTGGTTAAAGAAACATATTCATAAATAAAAGGTCACAAGTTTCATATTTTTAGGTTTTTTTAAAAGCTAAAAACATAGTGACTATCTATCTATTATTTACAAAAAAAGAGAGTCTTACATCCATTTTTTGGTTAGGGCCCACCAACATAGGAAACCTGATCCCCAACTAGGAATTTTCATCAAAATTTTACTGGTCACAAGTGTATCCTTCATTCTCCTAGCACAAAAAGACATTATCTAACATGAAATTTTATATCTATCCATAATAATTAATTATAAAACAGACATAGGCATAGTCAAACTCGTTATCCCATGCTTGGAGGAGGTGTAGTTTCATCTGCATCCACCCCCAACACCATCTCGATGTTCTAGTTCTCATCCTAGGATTGATCTAGTTGTTGAGGATAAGTATCCACCTTGATTGGATTGGCACATGTCCCTGTTGAACTAGTAGATCCTTCTCCTTGCTTCCATTTCCCCTCATTATCTATCGCTTTGGTCACAATGACCTTGACCCTGAAAATGGTTCTACATTCCGCTTCAAATTTCCTCTTGAAGATCCTAGGGGTATGGAGGATTTCATGTTGGTCTTCCTTAGCCTTCACTAGTGCCTAAACCACCATATTTTTAACTTGTAAATAATTATTGACAATCCTAAAGTATTTTGTATCCCGGGTCTATGACTATACAAGGTCCTCCACCCACTCCCTAACCTCCTCCATAATCTGAGCATCTGAGGTCAATTCCCATTTTTCTATAATTGTTTCCTCAACTTCCTCTACCTCCTACTTCACCTTGACATAGCACTTCTCTTCATATTTTTTCCATGGTCCCTAACCCCTAATCCTGCAAGGAGAAAGCATTACATACCCCCCCTTTCCATTTATTTTTATTGACTCTCCCACCCTTGTTGACTCCTTGTACCATACATATAACCCAACATTGTCGATATTCAATCCTCCTTTTAGACCAATTCAGAAAACCAACGCCTCTCACCACCTATGTGATGAGGAGAAATTGAGGCCACCCCTGAAGGCACCACCCCCTCTTCTCTTCGCCAAGCCCCTCTTTTGGAGAAATAATGAGATTGAAACAAAAAAGTACATTTTCTAGTCAATCCACCTCCAAGCTCCACAAACCAACCCAACCCATCTTCACACTGCTATTCTCTGCAAAAAATTTCTCGGATGAGATCCTCCTTGAGAGGACATAGTCATTACCAGGGCCATGCCATTCTCGTCCCTATACCAATCTCATAGCCACCAAAGAATTGTCAATCAATTCAATTGATTGAACTCTGCTACATCAAATTCATCAATCTGATGTCCGTAGACTTGTGAGATGCAAGAAAAGTATATGTGGGATTAGTTTATTGATAGCTTCTAAATGAACACTAAAACAAATTGCTCACTATTCAACTGCAGAAACAAAGGTGTTGCTTAGATACAAAAAATAGTGTAAATGTAATATTAAAGAAACATATTTACTAAGAAACCAAAAAAATGATTCTAAGCACCTAAAATTATTAACCTACTAGATTATTAGTTGCAATACAATTATAGGCTTTCAATCATATCATTTAATGAAGGTTTATGTAATTGAATAAAACAATCTTTGTTCAGTTAACAATTTTGTGCACTAGTCTTTATGTGTGTTGAAACATGAATTATAAACGAAATGGAAAACTTGCAAGAAAGGAAATAATAGAAATTAAACTCACACAACTGATAAATTAAAATAAAACCAACTAAAATAAAAGCAACAGACTCATCACTCGGGGGGGCCTCCTGGCTTGGTGAATGCTACTGGAGAAAGCTATAGAACTGAACTTATATAATTAAAATGTCAACACATGAAATTGACAGTTAACCAAAACTTTTTATTAGTCTCAAATCAATAATACAACATTACAAAGGTTCAATATCATATCCAATATGTCCCTTAAAGGTTCTCATGATCAAATATTCATACATTGCAAATGATCCTTGAGATCCAAAACCCATAGATCTTCTAAAATAGATTTATCTAAAAAATAGTACACATGCTTGACAAATCATATATGGAATATCCATGGCTGAATAAAATGATTTTTTCATCCCACGTAGGTAGAAACGCACATATCTCCCAAATCACAACTTTTTTTAGAATTATGCTTGAAAGCCACCTAATTGGGCTCATTTTGCACAAAACCCATGTCCCCAATTTTCGAGATTGGTCCTTATCTACTAAAAAATGACACCACAAAATTGCCTCTGCTAATCTGGCGTGATCCAAGCAACACGAAACCATACTGATGCATTTGTCAATAAAACCCATATTGTGGAATATATTTTAGAGCTGGGTAAATATGTCAATCGTGGAAGTTGCTACGGAAATTGTGTGTTTGATTTCCAGACTTTCTTAAAAAACCATCACCAGTAAAAACAAAGTATAATTCTAATTAATTCTTTAAAAACAAGGAAATTAACAATAATTAACCACTTAATGCTTGGAGTTTTGTATTGGTGCATTTATGAGGAAAGAAGGTGAAAATGGAAATGGATGGATGGAAGGAAAGGGAAAAATGATCCAAAAGAAGTGATTCTAATGGTGAAAAAGATGTCAAATCTATGACCCAACATCTCCCCCACACCTGAGAGTTGGCATGTCCTCATGCCAATGAAGGAGGAAACATATGACGTTGGAATCAGACTGGTCCAATTTAACTATGTTGGGTTAATGGATTCAGACCACTATGTATGGAAATTAGAGTAATCAACTATGGCACGGTAGGGCCAATGAACTGATGTGGAAAAGAGACTCATGTTCAAAGAACTGAGTAGTCATCCTCTTTTAGTCTTGCTGCGAAACTCCTACTAATTATTTTTCTCACCCTAGTTGTAATTTACTTCTGTATGCTTTTATTTGTTGATCCTTTGAACAAATGGCTTGTTCTATGGTATTTACATAACCATCTTTCATTTGACACCTTTTATGATAGGAAACAACAATGGAGAACTATATCTTTGACTTTCTAAGAGATGTTTGCATGAATAAGAGGCCTACAAAGTGCAACACTCTATGCTAAGTTTTATTACTATCATACTGAATCATCAACGAATTCTTGATTTCTTTTGAACAAGAGCAATAACATCGCCACAAAAATCTATTATAGTCTAAGCATTATCATATTAGATAACGTTGGATCAAAACAATGGAAAGGATCATGGATTAAGGGAAATGGCATTATGATGGTGTGATAGTAATGGTAAGGGATGAATAATGGAAGATCAAGTATGTTTAAAAAGGAAATTTATAAAATGGAAAAAAATTAAGATGAGATGAAAATCATGGTATAAGAATTTCAAGCTTATAATGGTTTCTTATCATGATTTCCTAAATTTCCAACAAATTAAAAAGTCTCATATTGATTTTACCTCAAGTTTACCTTTCTGAGATCTCAGAATGGTATTGATAAAAATGCATGTTGAAGTAGGAACCATTGGACCTTGATGTATGTTGATTGAGGGTTATGAGGTGTATTAGAGTTGAGAGAGCACATGAAAATCTGAGAGAGAAAGGTTGCTAGAGATGATGAATGTCGATCAAAATTTGTTGAAAGAAGATAAATGGAACTGAACTTTGGTGGTTGCCACTCAAATTAAACTATACCATATTGATACGAAACTTTGACTGGAGAGTGGTGTTGCATTTAATGAGTTTAGAACCAATATAAACAACATGAAACCATATAGATGTCCATATGAAAAAAAATCCATGTGTTTGATTTTGTACATACTTGGCGCAACCATGCGAATCAATGAATAATTTTGAAAACGACTGCAACAGAAAATCTAGAAATAATGTAAAATTCTTCTTTGAAAACATGCCCGTATATTCCTTATTGTGCATTTTCTAAAATATTTTCCTGCATCACTCTCAAATTGTTATATTCTCCTCAAAACCCATGTCTCGCAATTTCTTAATTCATCCTCATCTACTTGCAAATGATGTGCAAATAATGTCTTTGGAAACTATCTACTACAAGAATTAATGGTTTCTAAAACACTTTACAGGGGAATTTCGATAGCTACTGAAAATCATTGTAAATACAAAAAGTGAACAATAAGCTCTGGATTGAAATATGGAACTCAATTCTCTCTCTCCCCCACATTGAGGATGATGCATGTACTCATGCATCTTTCTAAGATCTAATATTTGAATCATGCTAGATTGTGAAAGGAGAGGATCGTCGAAAGATTGAAGTGCCACATAAATTATGCTACGGGAACAGAGGAATCTGCTACAAGAACATATATATGCTAACTTTGAATCCTTTTCCTTTGTCTTTTCTCCATCTTGGTCATTTTTTATGTAATGCAGGAGGTGTGTGCTAAATCCAATGTGTTGGTACTAATATTTTGAACATTGTGGATACTGCTAATATTTTCATATTAAAAACTATAACACCTCTTATACTTATTCATCATGCTAATCATAAAATTTGCAAACTTGCATGTTGATCATGTTGAATGGTGTTGTACCCCTTGACTCTTTTTGTTGTATTGATACCGTAGGAATGAAGAGGCTATTGAGTGAAGGAGTATTTTTTTTGGTAGTTGGTGTATGATCTAGAACTAGATGTGCTGCTGAAACTAAAGGTCTAGAGTTTATTTTGAATCTAAACTCTTCTTTGTTGATCATCCATATCAAATGAGAAGTACTACTGGAACCAAAATGACAACCATGAGTATTACTGTTGTTGGGAAATAATACCCTACGGACTAGGAAACTAGGGTTAGATTTGCATGCAGATTTCGACCTTAAAGAAATGACCTTTTAACCTACCACCCAAAACTTAAACCCCTCTTTCAAGACACATAACTCTCGACCATGCATGGCTGGGAGTTTCAGTTAACTGACCCATAGCTTTTTGTCCCGTAGACAACTTTCCTTTTTTTGTGCTTTGTTAGCTAAACGTGGGCTGTAGTAGGCCTACCAGCGTTCCAACGCGTGTAGTAGTGGGTTAGGGCGCGTGTACCTTTACCCAAGAGGATTTTTAAAGAGATTTCTCAGCAGATGTTTTGGCAATGAAGGGAAATGGGTTGGCTTGATGCCAAGTAAGCATGTATGGTGCAATTTAGGGTTATAACAATTACTACAGGGAACCATAAACTCTACTACAGGGAAAGATACTGCAACAAGAATGACATCCCCTTTTTTATTTGCAAAATGTGGAAAAGGTTGCAACTGTTGATACCATTAAACCATATAGTCTTCATCAAAACCTGAATTTTTGGTACAATTCTTACCATGCAAATTAATGTGTTGAAGTCGAGCATGGGAAGAGACCATTTTATTATGGGTCATTAATGGATGTTGTTAACCAACGTGAGACTACTCACCAATGATGTCAATGAGCATCAAGGTACCTTAATGCATCCTATTAGGCATGAATAAATGTGTTGTTGTTGAGTAACCCATAGGATATGATACTCAAAAGGCATTAATGCATTGCCACTACTATCAGCGAGGAAATCTGTCATTGAGGCATACAAGTTCCAAGGCATTGTAAATATCTCTTGATCTTGATTCTAAATAGAGTGTTGAATTCGATGGGACAAGACCTACTGGAAGGAAGGCCTTAAGGAATCCCACATCATCCAGTATGAGCATAGAACAAAAATTGTTTGAAGAACCATAATAAAAGAGTGAACCAACATGTAGAAATTTATTATGATTTTTTCTAGCCAATAACCTAGTTTTCAAGAAGAAACTTGTGCCCAGTTGCGCCAGTAAACTGGTTTTCACAACTACACTTATTTTTATCTACCCTATCTTACTTTGCCTAAAAAAAATATATCTTTCAAGTATAGGAATACTTCCAATGGATCCATTTCTATAATGGGATCTCAAGTATACTCATACCCAAATGTAAAAAGTGTACCTCAATAAATACCAAGATATGAGAAACTAGATGCCCTGATTGATATAGTGCCAATAAATGTTGAATAATGGAGGAATATTGTGGGTTGGTAATTTTCTAGAACCAAGATTCAATATAGTCATTGTTCCTTTTGTTTTCTAGTGTATTGACAATGGCTTGCATGTCTTTCTTTGTCATGCCATGAAGATCTTCTGAAATTTCCTTATTGCACTCTTGAATGCATAAAGGATCTAGTGATAGGCATGGAAGAAAATCTTCGATCTCTAGTTCCAGTGTCTTCCCTTCATCATATGTTATCCATGAGTCTTTTATATACCATTAAAAATTACCAACCCGCAACATTCTTCCATTATTTTATATATATGATACCATTATGTAACGACCCTATCATTATGACTACAAATGACTCAACGCAAAAGAAAAAGAAAAAAAAATTGTGTTTAAAGCAGGAAGGAAATCAACGACAACAATTAAACAACACGACTTGACGACGAACACAACGCACATAGGCCAGGCAAAAAAAACAACGATTCAACACACTAGCACATCATACAACTGGACGAACATGCGATAAGCAATAGACAGATAAAAATGACTACCTGCCCTACACAAGCAAGACAACACCTACAAGTTACAGGACAACATCAACAACTCGACACAGTGGATTCGACGACCAGTAACTAGAAAACCTCTATGGCGTGGAAAACCCAGTGCATTAAGGCAGTACAAAACCAAGTACCAACATCCATTACAACGAACAACGCCCACATCGGGAAGCACAAGACTTCGGCCAGGTTATCATTCACATCTATCCATCAGGGCAAGCAATGATCCCCTCATCAGAAACCATGACGTCACATGGCGATAGGCGCGACAATAACCATAACGCAACATAACCTATCTAGACCAATAACCCAAGAAAGATCCAACGTGCTAGGATACCAAATTATCTGTCAGAAATACAAGAAGACTATATCCAAGCACCCAATCGACAAGTCAACAAGACACTAGGGAAATCTGACTACTATACAATCATACATCACATTAAATTCCTGGTGCGGCCAATTATAATGCAAACATACATCAATTAAAGGATGTGATTAGCCATCTATGAATTATAATGCAAACATACATCAATTAAAGGATGTGATTAGCCATCTATGAATTATTCCCTCGAGAATCCAAAAATCCTCTCTCTCTCTTTTTAAGTCATTTATTAATTAATTAGGATTTTATTAACAAAGTCTCACTGCAATTGTCATTTCCTAACATATAATTCTTGGTATAAGCCTAAGTTAAATCTTCCAACCCTATCATTATTATCGTTGTCTATAATATTCGTTGACAACAACAACATCGTGGTCTATTAATACATGACATCTCAGTTTATTAAACACATGATATTGTTGTCTATTAACACATGACACATGTTGTCTATTAAATATATGATATCGATGTGTAAACCACCATCACTAATTCATACTTAAATATTGTTGTGTAAATAACATTTACTGTCAACAATATTAATTTGTCATCCATGATACTGCTATCCATGATATTGCTACCCATAATATTAAATCTCTATTCAATAAAGCTATAAATCAACATGATATCAACCCATAAAATCGTTGTCCAATAATGCTAACAATAGAATTGCTACCTAGCAATGGCATCGTTGTCCAGCATTAACTTGATGTGCAATTACATATATTAATTTCGCTGTCCAATCAATGTATAAATTAAGTGTCCATTCGATATATACATATTTATTTTGTTGTCCCTTCAATTTCATTGTCCATTCAATTTCACTGTCCATTCAATATATATATATATATATATATATATATATATATATATATATATATCATATAATTTTGTTGTACATATATATAGATTTCGTTGTCCATTCAATGTATATATTAAGTGTATAAAATCGCTAACTAAAATCGACGTCACATATTATATATAAATCGTTGTCCATAATTATATCTCTGTCATGCATTAGATATTAAATCTTTGTCACACACACATTATATATGAAATCACTATCTTTTAAATACATGAGATAAAAACGTTGTCTACCATATTCTCTGTCCATCAATAATTCGTTGACTGAAATGATGAATCGTTGTCCAACATAGGTAGTTGTCTAACATTAGTCATTTATGGGAAATCTCTATGTGAAAGGATGAAATCGTTGTGAAAAAAGGGGATGAAATCGATGTGCAAAAATGATCAAATCGTTGTCTAATGAATACACACATACACATCATACAAAAATCGGTGTCATCATTGTCATACACTACATATAACATCATTGTCTAACAAAACATAATGTTGTCTATTAAAATGTTACTGTCTATAAAATATTCGCCAATAGTATCGTTGTCCAAAAATAAAAGAACAATGTTTTTTAATAAATGGAAATCACAGTGGTAAGGATATCATGCTGAAATCGTAGAGGTAAAATCGCTAGAAATCGTGGTGTAATTTCTGTGTAATGTGCCATGCAAAGCGTAGTGTAAATGTTGTGCAATGTGCCATGAAATTCGTGTTGCGAACACTGTGTAATGTGCCAAGAAAATCTGGTGTGAACGTTGTGTAATGTGCCACATATTTTGTAGTGTGAATGTTCTGTAAAGAGCCACGAAAATTTGGTGTGAATGTTGTGTAATGTGCCATGGATTTTGTAGTGTGAATGCTTCATAAAGCACCATGAAAATTTGGTGTGAATGATGTGTAATGTGCCACGGATTTCGTAGTGTGAATGTTGTGTAAAGAGCCATGAAAACCTGGTGTGACATGTTGTGTCACGTGCCACGAAATGTGTAGGGTGAATGTTGTGTAATGTGCCACGAAATCGGGTGTGAACGTTGTGTAATGTGCCATGAAAATGCTTAGGGTGAATGTTGTGTATAAAAGAGAATCACAGAGTAACATTTTGGGGGAGGACACAGAGATTTGCACAAAGAAAACATAGAGATCAGAGATTAATCAATCAGAGACAGATCGATCAAAACGCAGAGATACTCATTCACAGGAACGCAAAGATAAATCATTAGATCGGAAGAGCATAAAAAATGCAAGGATACTCATTCACAGAAATGCAAAGATTTGAGATTAATCATAAGAGAAAAACATAGAGATAAGTAACGGATAGATAGTTCAGTGAAATTTATCCTTCACTTATTATCCATGTACAGGAAAGCGGGGTGTTTGAATCTATAAGTATTTAAACACTAGAGTGACGACCATCAATTCAGCTCATGGTCGATTGCTCAGGCATGATCTAATAAATTAAGGATAAGGGACAAAAGATAAAAACACAATATGCATCCAGATCTTCTTCGTGAAGAAACAAATAATGAAATAAAAGCGTAATCAAGGAATAAAGAAAACACAAGCAAGGTTTTGAGTCTAGGGCTCATTCTAGCCACGCACAAGGAAGCAATAACTCATAAATAAAAGATACAGTGGATAGAAAGGGTTATTACTGAATAAATCAAGCGACAAGGGGGTTACAATTACTGTAGGAATGCATGTGCAAGAAAGCTCATGGAAAATAAATATTCAACCGAGTACGAAAAAATAAACATGTGTAATTTAAATTTCATTACAAGTAACAACTTTAACAACCGTACCTTAGCCAGATGTGAATGCTCCAAAGTCTCTGTCTCACACGTGCTTCGTCCATATCCTGCTTTCAAACCGATGTGACCTCATCAGTACCTCCCAACCAACGCTAGAGGTACTCTTCTTCCCCCTGAGCCCCCCGAGCCGCAAAGGGTCCATGCACACAATACCAGAGAATGCTAGTACCCAGCTCACCTCACAAGGTCGAGCTACCACTCGTTACCCAAGATGGGT
>CBVK0100692722.1:0-11078 GCA_900067695.1 Picea abies
CGTTTCTGCAGACTTTCACCAAGCTAACACATATTTTGGTTCTCCCTCACACATGCCTCCAACAAACCTGCAGTTCCCAACTTCCCCAAAACCTCCTAGAGTGTCTCACTCTTCGCTACTTGTCTTCCATCTTGGCAAATCTACCTCGGACTTGCCTCAAACTTGTTCTCTCCAAATCCTTGTTAATCTTCTATGCCTTCCTTTGGTTGTGTGCCCTTGCTCTTATAAGAACTCCAAGGGTCACTTGTGTGAAACGTCGTGACTTTTGGGTGTGTTGCGCCCCTTCGTGAACCCACACTCAAACGACTTGTCACACCCCTTTATGGACCCAGTGCACCCATCCAAGCTCGTGTGCCCATCAACCGTTTGTCTCTCAAACCAGAGTGCCACATCCTTGGGCGCACTGTCTCTCAAACCAGAGTGCCACATCCTTGGGCGCACACCCCTTGTCTTGTGCATTCTCTTGTTTAGATCATCGTGACTCCTAATGGGTGTGTTGATGGGGTCTTCCAACCTCTCTGGTGCACCCATGTTCCCCCACCCTTTCCCAAATGCAACCTTAGTCTCCATCAATCGTTCTAAGTCAAGTAAGGTGTGTTCCCCCTTGGTGTCACATGTTACCATCATGCATCCAATGTGCTCATGCTCACACCCAAACGTCTTCGTTCATCCTACCAACCACTTCCTCTGTGTGCTCTTCGTTCGTTCCATCGTCGAATCTTCCCAAGGAGCGCACGTTCACTGGGTGTCATGGGAGACCTTACATGAAGGAGAATAGTAAGCAAAAAAAATAGTTAGACGTTTTCATATTATACAACATATTTCCATCTTTTTTTTAAGTAAGATTTTGTATTATAAGTTACCTTTCAAATCAACAATATACATAATTCTTTGTCAAAGAATAGAGTTTGATGGTCTGCATTTCCCAGATCGAATACCAATACAACTAGATGTTCAAAATAAGTCAGTTCCTAGAATTTAAATACTTGCAATAGCTAAAACACAGCGTCTTATGCACTCTATGTTGTCTATAAGCCTCGGTGCCACTCATGGCTATGACAAAAATTAAGTAAAACCATGCCATCAGCAGAATCCTAAAACAAGAACCTAAAAACAAAGGCTTCATTTTGAGTCAAGAGTCAGGTAATCAGTTGTCCCTGTGTCGCTTTTCGCCAAAGCCCTTGTTGTCGTTGCAGTTGAAGGAGTCAAAGAGTGGTTGAGAAGAGCAGATAGAAAATCATCCAACCGTTCTTCGCATTGATCGTTGAGCTCAGTCTTGAACAATAAATCTGTCAAGTCATGTCGAACTTCGAAAACCAATCCATGTTGAATATCCATTGATTCCAGGAGCCGAGTGTAGTCTCCATAGGTGAAAACAATGGGTGAATGGGGCTAAGAAGGGGTCATCGTCGAGGGGATGGAGGTAGCGTTAGGATAGGAAGCAACCCAAGGAGTTTCAAGATAGTTGGACGGACGAGAGGTGGAAGGCATGTCTGAGATGATATCAGGCGCAAAGCCCTTAGAATTCCCTTGGCTGTCAAACCATTCCACTCGATAGGCCTATGGAGAAGACAGAGGAGTGAGGCCATGTAGACCAGAGGAGGATGGAGGGGAGGTAGGAGCAGACGAATTGGGCACTTGGTCTGTTGTTGGCTGAGGTTTTGACAGTCCATTCTCCTATAAGTTTGATACTAGGTCAGACCCCTTTTTGGATTTTTGCGTAGCCTCAACATAACAAGGAGGGGGAGGTGGAGGAAGACGACCTGCAAATCTGAAATCATGAGCCAAGAGGGAGATTTAGACGAAGAAATGAAATAAATGAAATGCACAGCATAGGCTATGGAGTTTGGAAGGCAATGAAGGAACAAAAGCCTCGAATCAGTGTAAAGAAGCCAAAGGAAGTGACATGATAGGATTCTCGCAAAATCCATTGTCATTACTGTGATAGGGGAAATGGCATGCTGAAGCACCTAGAGAGTGTACTCACTAGAGAAAATGAGCAGCAGAGTGTAAATGTGATGCATTATATCACGGGGGGTGATTTCCATAGTGTGGGGCATGTGGTCATCCAATTCCAGTTGCCCGCCCACCTCCCTCATATCCACTATCAGGTGGATGACACCCCATCCGGGGAACATATTTCCATCTTATTGACATGGTTTTTCCAATTTTTCATCACTGCTAAGATTTCACGTATATCATTTTTCCACGTTCTCTGGCTTATTATTATTATTATTATGTTTCAAACCATTATGATTCATGGTGTGAAAAAACATTGCAAACAAACACAATTTACTTGAAATGCAATTCAATTTACTTGAAATACAATGAGGTATATGCAATTTGTTGACACAAAGTTGCACACTAAATATTCCATACCCAATGAGGTATATGCAATTCATTGACACAAATTTGCACACTAAATCTTCCATATATATTTCCTCCCATTTTGTTTTTTTTGCAAGTTTGTGTCGTGTATCTTTGGTAATTTGTAGGCATGTACAGTGTGTCTTTTGGTATTATTTATATGGAGCCTTCTCCGCAAAAAATATATGATAGTATTATTTATATGGATCCTTCTCCACAAAAAATATATGACAAATGTTCTCAAAGACTCATCAATGACATGGAACCTCGCAGGGTTCTTAAATTTTTGAGAGAATTTTTTGTTTTGTTGTAGCTCATCCAACATTTATATCTAAATCATAGTCTTTCAAACAAAATGACGATGGAACAATCTGTAACAAGGACAAAAACAAAATCAAAAAAATAATAAAAGAGAGATGAAAGAAAAACATAGATCATGGATGGTCATGTTTAACTTGCATAAAAAACAAAACATACAGAGTTGCACAAAATTACAAAATCAAACCCTAAAACCTCCCCTTTTTGTGCTCTCGTTCTCTTCTCCATGCCAAATGAACTCTCATCCTCTTTTGCATGCCAAATGAACGTGGCTCATGTTTCTAAATGGAACTTGGAATATTGCTAATTTGAACAATATATTAAATCCATGACATGCATGTAAAGGAATACACATAACTGATAGTGCAAGACACACAACATCTTGATTTGTATTGCATATTAATATGAATGTATATTTACAGGATATAGTTACAAATAAGTTACGGAGGTTAGTATAACCTACCAACTCCTGTAACCATAGATCAATTAGTTAAGGATGTAATTAGCGTATTTTCCTTAACACTCCCCCTTAATTACATACGGTATTAACATTAACTAAAAATATCACCAAGTTCCCTTGGACTAAGATTTCTTCTCATCTTTGAGGCATTAGACTCCCCCTTAAACATAACTTAACACTCCCCCTTAAACATAACTTGGTCCTAACCATCTCACATTCTGAGATCACAAACTTGATCCTAACCATATCACATTTTGAGATTACAACATCTCACATTATCTGTTTTAATCAAAGATTCAACTTCTTTGATTTGACATCAAGCTAGCATACGAGTACACCTGAAACCCTCGTACCTACTCTAGTGGTTCATTCCACAACTTAATACCACAACCTCTCTATGTGTAAGAGGGATACACGCTACATGATCACATACTAATCTATGTAGGCTTGACTCAATCATGGCTTACTAAACATTTGGGGAATACAACTTGCCTATGGCAATGCTTACAACTTTGGACTACAAATTTCTGGGGTGTCAGGTACAACCAATCATGCACCTCCAAATTACAACATTTCATCTCATTACAACTTTTCATATATCAAGCTAGTCATCTTCCTCCATTTCCGAATTCCTATATTTTCTAGTGACTAAAAACCAAAATTTTGTTGCATTCAGTCTCTATGCGTGTCTCTACGTGGTCTTCTTCACTCCACTTCATTTTTGTTTATCAGTTCATTTCTTGCTTTTTTTCTTCTTGCAATGATCTGTCGATCATGTCATTATCACTGCTCTTACGCGACAACTTTCTTCACTTCTTTGATTTCGATCCAAATCAATTCAATCTCCTAAAGCCACATTCTTCCTCTTGCCATACTTCATCATAAGTATTTTGTCTTATATTGCTTATGTCTTCTGCTTTCCTCTTGCCATATGCCATCATGAGTCTTATGTATTCTATTGCTTATGTATTCCACTTTCATAATTTTGTTCTTGATGTCTTCTTCTTCTTTGCTCTTTGTTTTCTTCTTGTCATCATAAGTATCTCTAGTACTCAATGATTCCTTTAAATAAAACTTGTTTATTGTCAGAATGGACAGTTCTAACAGAGACTCTCAAACTTGTGACAATAGTTGGCCAAAACTAAATGCCACTACAATAACTACTCACTTTTCTTTTAGCCAAACTTATAACAAATGACATGACATACTTATTATTTTCAAAAAATCTTAAGACAACTTTATAAACCAAATTGAGGTTTCAAGTAACACCGAACATGCACCACCAACTTCTCAAACCAATAGCTTTTACATAGATTATTCAAAAAAATTCTCATTCACAATGATGATCTCTTATTAACCTAGACATATTGACTCAATATTTAACTATCTTTGAAAACAATTTTACTTTGGTACCAATTCTTACAATGTTCGACTTGACTTTGATTTTCACTCACTTCTTTTATTTCTTTACCAATGCCAAAAATAAATCTTACGTCATCCTTGAAAAATAAATATCACTCTCTCCTCTTTTAACTTAAATAATACGACTTGGCTTCTCACTTTTCTTTTCTCATCTTCTCCAGTCTTCGCAACTTCTCTTTTCACTCACTTCTTTTATTTCTTTACCAATGCCAAAAATAAATCTTACGTCATCCTTGAAAAATAAATATCACTCTCTCCTCTTTTAACTTAAATAATACGACTTGGCTTCTCACTTTTCTTTTCTCATCTTCTCCAGTCTTCGCAACTTCTCACTTCTTCACAGCTTCTCGACTTTTCCCATCTTCTCCAATCTTCATAGCTTATCACTTCTTCGAGGCTTCTTGGATTTTCACGTCTTCACGGCTTCTCACATCTCATTGTCATTCTTGTTGCTATTAACCTTCTCCGTTCGTCGTATTTTGACTTGCTCCTATTGAATTTGAAAATAATGTGCTTCAGTTTTAATTCTCAATGCTCAATAATGTTGGAACATTGTCCAAAGAATGGCTCAACATTAGTGATACTTGATCTTCAACACTGAAGAGGCTTTTACCTTTGCTTGAATGGTTTTTATTTAGTTCCCCACATATAAACATCCACCACAAAGCTCTATTGGACGTTTTAGAAGCACTCGCTTCATTCTCTTCAATCTTATCCTTTATGTTGCTCTTTCTTCACTACCTTCTTTGATGCCCATTTCTTGGATTTACAACTCTTTTAAAATCACATAACCCACATCTCATTCAAGTCGATCACATAAAACATTTATTTTTATCCTCCTTTAAAATTAAAATAAAACACTCATTTTTATACGATGTCTTTTAGAATTGAAATAAAACACTTTGTTTATTTCTTTATAAAATAAAATAATGAAGAAGCTTCCTTTAAAATAATAAAGACCTTTTTTTTAAACAACGCAGACTCCCTTCTTCGGCTTTACTTTGTTTTCTTGCTAACCTTGGGTTTAACGCTCCAAACGTTCTTGTCTTGCTTGCTTAATCTTTGGGTGGCCCTTTCTCAACAATTCTATTTTTTTTCCTCCTTGTAACCCCTTCTTAATCACTCCATGTTGACCAATGATTATTCACTCTGCAATGGCTAGGGTTAGGGAAAAACCCACTATCCTCAAATGGAATTTCTTTGCAGCGATAACCCTTCTTCATATATTGGCTCTGCATCCTTTTTTTCTTTATCTTCACTATCTTGCAACAATTCTTCTTGATGACTGCTCCATACCAGTACACGCACACACCATCGCTCAATCCTCTCTTGATGCATACAATCCTTTCTTTTATGTGATCCCGTAGTAAAATTCTTCTTGCAAACATGTTTTGCACACTCTACTCAAGATTTCATATCTTCAGGCTCCTGGGCCCTCCCGTGAGAGAGTCGGGCCTAGACCCGCTCTGATACCATGTAAAGGAATACACAGAACTGATAGTGCAACACATACAACACCTTGATCTATATTGTATATTAATATGAATGTATAGTTACAGATTATAGTTACAAATAAGTTACGAAGGTTAATATAACTTACCAACTCTTGTAACCATATATCAATTAGTTAAGGATGTAATTAACTTATTTTCCTTAACAACGCAGAGCCTCATGATCTACCTCAACACCAGATATATTCTACTAATTCAGGATCTTCATACAAGTTGATAAAGAAATTGGATCTTCTAATTCAAATGGAAATTCAATCAATCAAATAAGAAGCTCGCTCGATGAATGGGCTTGTTTTGCAGTAGAAATCCTAGAATACACGTGTCTTGGAGTGTAGAGTGAAACTCCAGTGAAAACTATAAAAATTGTAACTAATTGAGAGTGAAGAAAAACTAAAATTGGTGGTAAATTGTCCAGCCATAGTATTGGAGATACGGTAACAGTCCTTGTTAAATGTGGCAAAAGGAACCCTAATCACTAGTAATCACAAGCAGTGATAACTAACGGATGCATTTTGAAATGAAAGAAATTAATTTATACAATAAATCTCAACCTTTCATTGAGGAGGACGATGAAGAATATTAGTTTATTATGAAATCATGTCCATGGAAAGTACAAGAAAGATTGAAATCCTATTTAATTTGGCTCTTTCCAATAAGTGTACACATATCGACGTAATTAATCTAATATATTTTGGTCTTGAGTGCTAAACCTAGCTCTATTTAGTTCGACCTTACATTTCACTCAAAGTTAATTACCATAATTTCCTAGTAATCCATATGTGCCAAAATATCATAAGGTTTAAAAATGTGTATTGGACTTGAGTGCTAAACCTAGCTCTATTTAGTTCGACCTTACATTTCACTCAAAGTTAATTACCATAATTTCCTAGTAATCCATATGTGCCAAAATATCATAAGGTTTAAAAATGTGTATTGGAAAATTTATTTTCCAAATTCTCCATTTGAAGACATATAAATGAGTTGTTGAGATTGCTATCATGACTAGACTAGATAAATTGTTTGAATGCATCCTTGGATAACTATGAATTGGTGAAGGTATAGAACTACACAAGAATCATGCTTACGGCTACGTTACAGAATAGATGAATGTGTGAGATAGTGCAAATGTTCATGACTACGATAAAATCAATTTAGTTTTTCCAATGTTATTAAATTCCAAATGTGTACTCTTGTGTTAATGAATTATATGCTACATAATGTTGAAGAATTAATTTGATTGCAATTAGAGTATGTGAAGTGACCTAGTGCAGGTTGAGGTGATTCACACTTCCTTGGCCTTTGAGATTGTTTTCCACACAACACACCTATATGGACTTGGGAATCATAAGAAACGTCTCACTCAAGATGTCACTATTGATAAGGCATGACCTACACTTAGCAGTCGACCTTAGGAACAACTACTCATAGGTTAATATCCTGATATTTCTAGAATCCTAGCCTCTCGATATATATACGTGTCTTTGCCTAGCTGTTGTAAGCCACGTACTTGCGTTTCAATGACATGTAATATGTTAAAATATGAGGACAAGAAAATTCAATCCACGTTAAACCATGCAGCATCTTGGAAACTTCGAGCATGAACACTATCTCTGTCATGGAAGGCATGCCAAGAGGATCATCAGTTGTGCACAGAAAATCCACCTTCACTGCAAACAAAAATTGTTCACACTTATTTTGGATCGAGTCAGTGGCCCAATCTATTCCTCTAATTATTTTATTGTGATTTTGAATAATTCAATGGCATATAGTTGTCTTTCATGGATATTATTGAGAAGAGAATGAATATAATTTACAATTTGGGTAGAAAATCAAAGAAGCAATGATGACTATGATCATCTTACTTAACCAAGAAATGTATCTCCCTATACCAAGAGTTGACAAAGGAATCTTTAACAAATCAATTGTTCAAATCTAGATATTTTGATATAGAGTCAGTCAACATTCAACATCTTGGTTTAGGGGATAGGTTTTTAGAATCTTCACAAGCCCATCTTATTTATCCAATGCCTCTTGTTCCCCTACCCCTATATAAAGGGTGAAATCCCTTCTCTTCAACCCTAAACTTGTAGAGTTTGACACTTACTTCCTCTAGTTTAACTCACTTAGCCCTATTAAGGTGGGATCCATAGAAACCCATCAAAGCGAGACTAAGTAGGAAAATGAATCCAAAGACCCTCTGTAGGGTATCTTGATGGGCACCCCAGGACCATGGGAACTAATCACTGTCAATAAGGACATTTTTATTGGAAGGATACATCACTCATCTTTCTAGGATACACTGACTTGAAAATAGCAAGTCATGTGTACCCTTTATCTTGTCTTTTTCATCTACGCTAACTTAAAAAGTAGGTGCAACGCCTGCCTACAAGGCCAATAGGTGAAAAATCTCTTACTGTTAAGGTCCAACGACAAAAGAATCAAATTTTTAGTCTCAATTCCACAAAATTTAAGGTGGTCAATGCCCTCACTAAAATTGTTTTTCTAAATGTTCTGCAAACTTTGAATTAGAAGCGCAGATTATATGCGAGCAAGACTATAAACCAAAAGAAATCATTTGCGAACAAGACTATAAACCAAAAGAAACCATATCATTGACTAAGTAGAAGTAGCATCTCTGGCTTCAACATTACAAAAACAATGACAACGTATGCAAAGAAATTGATGCAGGACCCAAGTATATACATAAAATACTTACTCCTCTCACAATTATATTTTACAAAGATGAAAATGTATAATATTTAACTAATTCTTGTGTCAATATATTTCATAGATGATGAAAAATTCATTGAATTTCAATCGAATGTTTGTGAGTACTATGATGGTCTCAATGTATATCGAGTGCCTTAAATTTATGAATATAAGTATGTTTATTTCAGCCATTGTATTTCCAAGATGATCAAATAAAATTGTTTTAGATATCATTTTTATAATTTTGTACGTTGTATAAGAAAATAACAAATAAAATTATACCAACTTTGTTTTTTATATGAGTAATTTTACTTGGTCTCTAAAGTCGTAGATAACCATTCATCAATACATAGTTTAATGAAAGCTATCAAATAATGTAATGATTAAAAAAATTAAGGAAACCTATCAAATAGTGTGATGATTAAAAAAATTAAGGAAACCTATCAAATAGTGTGATGATTAAAAATAATAATAAAAGACATCTAATCATCTTCATATAAAAAAAACTATAACTATCTTTGATCTCTAACCCATATTACTCTGTCCAAAAGGAAATAAATGTTAGAGCTAAAAGAATTAGGTTAAATGGAACAAAAACATATTAGCACATAAAAAATTAAGTAGAATTTTTGAGCTTAAGTTTATTTGATTTCTTGTCATATAGCATATTGAATAATATTCATTGATTTCTTTCTCTCTTGGAACAACACAGGCATGCATATTGAATTCATTGATTTTTTTCTCTCATGGAACAACAAAGGCATTCATGATACTAGGGAAAGAGTTTCCTTTAACACCATCATAAAAGTTGTGGAGAATGGCAATGGATAATGACCACCATGAAAAATGTGTAATGCTTCATTTTGACTTAGGAAACTAAATTATATTATAATTTAATTGTATTTCCTTACTTATTTTCTATGAAACACTCTTAGAACATTCGCAGTTTAGTATAAGGACATGTGAATTTATGCATATCTGAATACTATGAATAATTAAAGTTATGTTATTGATAATAGGTGTTTTTTGATTTACTTCTAGCATGAAAGTTTTAATTAAAGGATTTTGGTACATGGATACCATATTTAATGATATTTTTTAAATGCAATTAGTACCATGTGTAGAATGAAATAGTTGATTTACATAATTCATTGATGAGTAAGATGACAATCACATGCCAATAGTTTATGGTTCTGCATAATCTTGCATTTTAAACTAACCCACAAATTGAATGGGCTATGTGATAGCCAAATAAGTGTGATATTAAGTAGTTGATGTCATGGAAATCCAATGAGAAATAATATGATAGGAAGCATCGTTATGTTATTGTATATTGGTTCAAATGCATTGCTATGATATTTGAGCAAGTGCGAGTTTTCAATTTATATGATTATCGAAATTGGATATCTGGTGAAAAGGCTCTCAAAACACAGTGCCATAGTATGGTCCATGATAGGGTGTTGACCCTAGTTCTATCAAGAGGGGTGGAGGCATTGCCCACCGTTTATCGTCTGAAACATGGATTCATAGGAGAATTGTGTTGAGTCATGCTCCCCTATACGTGTGATGGTGGATGTTAGTTTCATGTTGGGGAAGCTTGGTCAAGATAGTTGACACTTTTTCTTACAAGTTATATCTGGAGTTAAGTCAATATAATTGACACTCCATTATAGTCTAGCAAAGGAAAGATAGGATTTGGAAGATGGAAGTAGGTTAGGGAGGAAGGGTGTTGTGGTGTAGTGAGAGTGTTGTTGGGATTTAGTCATGTAACCATAGTTATTGACTTGGTCCTTTTTCTCTTTTTATTAAATGCTTAGCTTAGTTATGGTAATATAGGTGAATGTTTCATTCATTTACAACTATTGGGACTTGTGAATTACTCTTCATATGTTACTATTAATGATTGATTAATTCATATTGAGGTTATTTCACTATTGTCTCGTTGTGAGCATATACGAGTTGTGCATTAGATGTGATGATTGTTGTCATTAGTACATGCATGAACTATGTATGTGTCATTTATGCATACATACATTGCACGTATATACTAATATTATTACAATGTATTAAAATGTATATAATTATTGTTTTTCATGGGTGTATAATGTCTTAGTATATTTGATTCATTTGTGAGTTAATGTTATTTATTAAATTAATTGATTTAATTAGATTTGGTGTTATTATTAAATTAATTAATGTATTTATATTTAAAATTATTATAAAATTAGTTGGTTTATTCAGATTTAAGGTTTATATATATATATATATATATATATATATATATATATATA
>CBVK0100692723.1:0-11078 GCA_900067695.1 Picea abies
AAACTCTGGTTCTCTCGATGGAAGGGGTTCAGTGGACACTACATGACTGGACTAAAGGGCCTGTTGTACCCCTCGGAGTTCGACCTCAATTCTGTCCTACATCTCCTCTTGCTTGGCTTCCTATTTCTACAAGATTTCCTGCGAGGCATCGTTTACAGCTGTGATGAAAAAGTCAAAGTCATCAACAGTAAGCACAGTCTGCATCTTGGTCAAGGTGGCTCTGGATTTATTTCAGGAAGAGGGTTTCAGGGGAGAAACCTTCCTTTTCTTCAAGGGATCAGCCTCATCTCTAGGTGGTGTTACTTCGCCTTAATTCTTCTCATCTTATTTTCCATTTATCTCTTCTACTTTGTCATCACCCCCTCGGCCAGGTGATACTAAAGCATTATTTTCTTAGGTGTTGCTTAAGTCTTGGACTTCTCCGGTCTTCTTCTTTCTACTAGTTCCAAGTGTGTCATATTCTTTGTGAGCGGCCTTCTGGCTGTCAAGTTTGTGATCAGATATCTTTATAGGGTCAGTGGGGATAAGCAAGTATGCTGACCAGTCCTTAGTTATCTCCTCGAGGTCCTCTTCTGTGAGATTGTAGTATGACTGAAGCTCCTCCTTATGTTCATCTACTTGTGTAGTAATATAGATGAAGTGTTGATCTACGCAGAACTTCATGAGGGTTCAGAATCATTGTAAGGTTTTTGGAGTTATGCTTGGTTCATCTTCAATAGCCCTCTTCAGCTGGAGATAGTACTTATGAAAAAATGTGTTCGAATGCCACTGTTTTCCCATGTCGCTTGAGTACCAAAGAGTAGCAAACTTCGCAGCAAGCGGCTCGAACGATTCAATGTCACGGAAGGTCGCACCTTCCGACATCTCCCAAGCAATAAACGCGATGAGGATCAAGATCCAGCTAAAGTGGAACTCGAAGCCTTGATCATGTGCTTCACGACAGTCTAATTCCAACTAATTAACTAGCTACTTCACCCAGCTCATCTGTACGCCTTCCACACATTTCCCTACGAGGTCAAAAAAAAATCCCGTGACCTACATGGGTATATTCTCCCTTACTAGCTTTCCTGTGATTAATTGGCATGCTAGGTGCACTACACCATTCTAGTTGGAAGCTACCTTGTAGCATCACGTCCCCTTCTCAACATCATCATATGTATTCTTGATCTTCTGTTCTAATGTGTGATCTATGGATTTCCCTAGATAAAATTCTTGTGGGTAAGGTCCTTGCATAGTCAACCCAATGATCCTATGTATCAGCGTCAGATCAGTTGTGATACGACGATCTAGCCATAAGTATCCACCATGGTAACATGAAAGTAGGAGCTTGAAATGGGTGTTAACTTTCTGATGACTTCCGAAGTGTGGAATCTTCATTACATTTAAAAGGGTGGACTGTACGAGGTTCATCATCCACGGCTGGGAGATTATTTTCAAGTTCTTCCCCTTCATCCTGGTAAAGTATTTATATGGGGCAAGCATGCTATGGTTTTTGTGGTCTCCTAAGTTGAATTCGTTGAACTTCAACATTGCGATCTTGTCCTATTATGCTCAAAATGCACGTATTCCCTTCGGGAGGTACGCAGTAACCATGGTGTATTCAAAATCTCTCGGCGCACTATCATGACTCACCGCACTGGCTAGAGGAAGGATGTAGTTGAGTAATATGGTCGGGATTAGCTATTCTTGGTTCTCTTTTCTATGATGACTCGGGATGGTCCAGATCCACGAGCGGTCGACGGAGAGGATTCTACTCCTCTCATCGATGATGCTTGAATACTTGCAGACATTACTTTCTTGTCCATGAGATCGATGAGAACTTCTTCAACGATTTTCTCCATGATGCTGAGCTCGTCCTACATACACACTTAGATCAGATGGATGAATGAGTGCACAAAATAATAGAACTGGTGTCGATCTTACTAATCATAGTGCGGCATCAATGATTTCTCTTTGATACAATTTGCAAAAGTGTTCTCAGTGCAACAGTTGACAAAATAAGTAGACATCAATGTAATGGATCTTCCCAACAGACAAGAGACCTTCATTAATTTAGTTATGTCTGTTATGATGCGGTCCCAATGGTCTGATGGCAGGTTTTATGACCATAAATGTCATTCTACCCATTTGGGGTATCGGTCTAACAATTATATTGTTCCCAATGACTATATTTCTTCATCATGGTGAAGTGCCATGTGACGTTGTTCTGATATCCCAGCAAAGTTCAAGTTTTATAAATTTTCCTTCTGCGAAGTTCCCTCTAGAACCTTATGTAACTTTTCGATCTTTAATCTCTTCTTGCGTAGTTTTCAAGCCTGCTTTCCAGTGAGCTTCATCTCGGTATTCCTCTCTCCATTATGATTCTTATCTCCTTTTGGCATAGTAACTTCGCTTTGTTGAGATTCTTTTCTAGGATTCAAGGGCAATACCTCTTCTTTATTAGGGGTAGGTGTTTCAGTCTTCTATGAGTCTTCTTGTGTTATTTCAACTTTGACATCCACGTCCCTAAATAGCTTTGATCTATTCTCATGTTCTTCAATCAAGTGTGTGATCCTCCTAGTCATGAAATATTTTAGTTCTTGCTTCTTCTATTTCAAGACTTCTTCTTCTTTCCTTTTGGGATGATCCTTTTCAATCCAAGGTTTTCCTAGTAATATATCAAATGGGGCACTATTCTCAACAAATTTAACAACCTCAAAATCTTCTTTTGTCAAATTTCCATGAGCACTCATAGATATTTGGGTAAGTCTTCCACATAGGGTTATCATCTTTCCTCTAAATAATCATATTCCTCCCAATGAAGGAATCATAGCAGGATTTCCAAAAATTGCCCAGGTTCTTTTTGTCATGATATTCACATGTGTTTCTTCATCCAAAGTACAATCAATGTTGAAATCTCCTATTCTTACTTCTATTTTCTCTTTCTCTTTTAAGATCTCTGATAGATTAGTATCTCTGTGGTCATTCAGGTTTTCTTTCATTTGCAGTAACACAGTCTCTGATTCTTTCTGGGGTTCCTCCATGGTCTCAGTTTCTTGACCTTTCTCATGTTCTTCTTGTCTCATGTTCATTCTTTCAAGATTAGCAATCATTATAGGGAAATCCAAAACCTCATGATCTATATCTTTACAACAAAGACAACTAGATCTTCTACCAGGACATTCCTTAGCCATATGTCTCAGTCTTCTGCAACTGTAACAAAGGTTTAATCCTCTCTTTCTCTTAACCTTTCCTGTACTTCACACTCGGATCACAGTAGCTAAGCTACAAAAAATTCTCTCTAGGGTCCTACATCCATTTGTTAGTCCAAAAATTCTTCCTATGCATAGGAATAACATATCTTTCATTATTCTTATCAAATCTACTCATATCAAATCTTCTTTCTTCTAGTTGTTCCCTAGTTTTCAGGTTAGGAAATTTTTTATCAAACATTCCTAGATCCATATTATTGAAAAAAAAAATTCCACTTATCTTACTTTTGGCAGGGCAAAAAGCTTTCAGATCTAAAACTTTTCCACTATTCCTACCTCTATCAGAGCAAAAAATCATTCAGATCTTACGTATGTTCTTCAGATCTGCCTCCTTCCTTAGAATAGAGCTTCGCAAGTCAAGTAGCAGATCTACGCATAGAGCTTCCTTTCTTTCTTAGTTCCTAGCAATCACAGTTTCAAGTCATATCTTCGCACAGAACTTCTTCTTCCTCAGTTCCTAGCAATAATAGTTTCAGGTCCCGACAACAGAACCATTTGTTGGCACAGGGGTAGACCCAGGGTTCAACGCTACAACAACGCACCAACAAAACCCTAAATACCATCCCTTTCAAAGACACCTACGAAGCATATGAAGTCTCACCCGAGGTAGAGGCAGAGGTGGTTGTAGGACTCAGACATCTGCAACCTTAGCTGGGACACAGATCTGCGATTACAACACCTTAGCAAATCACTCAGCAGTTATATTTCATCAATACCTAGTTTAGTTTACAACGCAGCTAAACCCTAACAATAGATCAACGCAGTATTCACATAGATCCAATAGATTTAAGAACGAAGCACACACATAGAGATCAGATCTAGCATTCATTCACATTATTCAGCACTAAACTATCATTTCATATTCATCTATCATCTAACATTGCACTAAGCACTGAATCATATAAACAAGAGAGCAACCATAAATCACAAAGCATTCACAGCACAGGATATACGTGGTTCACCCCCACCCTAGGGCTACGTCCACCAACTCTTCTTCTTTCTATTATCTCTGTCAATCATCTTACAGGTACAAAGAATCAGAACACTACTTCGCATAGGATAGGAGATCTTCATGCACTCGCTTGATCCTCCTTCCCCAAGTAGATCTAGGCACAAAGCCTCACACAGTCTGCACACAAAGCACTACATATGACTTGCACTTAGCTCTGCAAGTCTTAATCACATCTTATTGCACATATCCAGTACTAACACTCAGCCATTGGTCGCTACTTACATTGCCTAGTCTTATATTTATACATTACAAAATAGGCCTAAGCATGGGTAAACCCATGGGCTGACACTCCCATACCCGTTACATAGCCCAAAAACCCAAAAAGGCCCTAAAAAGGGGCTGAGATCCCATGACCTCCACTTCGTCTTGTGCTACTCCTTCGACATCCTGTTGAAGTCCCAAAAATAGGTCAAACATGACCAAGAATCCTCAAAACTTGGTCAAGGACCAACAGTATGCACAAAGCCTCTAGCTCCACACTAAGCCGATTCTACTAGGTCTCTTCCCTTAGCACACTCTAGCCTCTTACCTCACCTAGCTTTCTATTTATACATTAAAAAATGGGCCCCATGGGTCGACATTCCCATACCCGTTACATAGCCCAAAAACCCAAAAAGGCCCTAAAAATGGGCTGAGATCCCATGACCTCCACTTCATCTTGCACTCCTCCTTCGATAGCCTATCAAAGTCCCAAAAATTGGTCAAACATGACCAATAATCCTCAAAACTTGGTCAAGGGCCAATAGTATGCACAAAGCCTCTAGCTCTGCACTAAGTCGATTCTACTAGGTCTCTTCCCTTAGCACACTCTAGCCTCTTACCTCGCCTAGCTTTCTATATATACATTAAAAAATGGGCCTAAACATGGTTAATCCCATGGGTCGACATCCCATACCCATTACATAAACCCTAATCCCAAAAACTTCCCTAAAAAGGGGTGGAGATCCCGTGATCTCTCCATACCCATTACATAAACCCTAATCCCAAAAACTTCCCTAAAAAGGGGTGGAGATCCCGTGATCTCTGCTTTGACTTGTGCTCCACCTTCGACCAGCCTATTGAAGTCCCAAAAAAGGTCAAACATGAACAAGGTTCTCCAAAACTTGGTCAAGGGCCAACATACTGTTAATAAATTGAGTCCCCTGATCACTCATCAATATGCTTGGACATCCAAACCTTGTCACTACATGTTCAAATAAAAAGCGTGTTGCAATCTCTATGCTGCAATCCTTTAATGGTGTTTCCTCATCCCATCTTGTCAAGTATTATGTCATTGTAATAATATATCTATCTCCTAATCTTCTTTCTGGTGGATTAATTGGACCTACAAAATCTACTACCCATTTATCAAACACTTGTAAAGTTACTTGAGGTCTCAATGGACTTCCATCCCTCCTGGATGGTTTCCCAACTCTTTGATAGACATTACACTTTTGACAGTATTCCTTTGAATCCTTGTGAACTATTGGCCACCATAACTCTGCACGCAATACCTTCTGTGTGGTAGCTTTTCCTATGTAGTGTCCTCCAACAATCCCTTCATGTGCCTCTACTAAAATGATAGGCCTTTCATGCTCCATCACACATATTCTCAAGATGTTATCTACTCCAAGTTTGTATAAATGACCTACAATCAATTGATAGGTTGCAACTATGAATACCAAATTTTTCATCTATGTAGTAGTAAATTCTCTTGGTGCAAAGCCTGTACTCAAAAACTCAATAATGTCAGTAAAATACTCATCAACTATTTTTACTAAAAAAAATTGTGCATCTGGAAAGTTGTCTTCCAAATTATTGGGTTCTTCTCCATTTGTTATCCTAGATAAGTGATTTGGTCCTGCATTCAATCTTCTAGGCTTCACCACAACTTCAAAGTCAAATTCTTGGAACAAAAGTATCCATCTGCATATCCTTCCCCCCAAAAGTCAAATTCTTGGAACAAAAGTATCCATCTGCATATCCTTCCCCCCAAAAATGGATTATTGACTAAATATCTTAGAGTTGAATGAACTGTAAACATCTTGAATTGTTTCCCTAACAAGCAATGTTTGTATTTCTGCAAAGCATACATCATAGCTAATCCTTCCCTTTCGCTAGTGTTATAGTTATGTTCTGAATCTGATAAATTTCTACTGGAAAATGATATAGGGTTATCTATATCACCTTATTTTGGTTGGGTTAATACTTCTCCTAATTCTATTGTAGATGCATCCACATGCACATGAAATGTTTTTCCCAATCTGGAAATACTAAAATTGGCACAGAAACCATCTTCTCCTTCAAAATATCCAAAATTTGTTGGCATTCCTCGTTCCACTAATACTTAGTGTCTTTCTTCAACAACTTCTCCATTGGCGTAGTAATCTGTGCATATCCCCTTATGAACTTCCTGTAATATCCTATATGGCCCAATTTACTCTTCAACTGGTGCACTGAATTTGGTGGTGGTAAGTTAACTATGACAACAATTTTAGCAAGATCAACCAACAGACCTTGTTTACACAATACATGCCCTAACAAAATGTCAAAAGGTGCACTAAAAATACATTTCTTGATATTTAAGATATATGACATTGTCTTCATCTATCCAACATCAACCTTAATACTTCAACATGATCTTTCAATAAAATGAACAATTTCCAATCATCCAAGTAAACCTCCAAAAACTTATGAATGAAGTCTTTAAAAGTTGCTACTATTACACTTGAAAAAATGGTTGGTGCATTCTTCAATCCAAATGGCATAATTGTTTATCGAAATGATCCCCACTCTGTAGAAAATGTAGTATTGTGTCTATCTTTTGGTGCAATCCTAATATGATGATATCCTAAGAATCCATTTGTAAAAGAATAATCTTCTTGAACCCCTACATTATCCAAAACTTCATCTGTAAATGGGGTAGGAAAAGGATCATGTAGGAAAGAATCATTCAATTTTCTCAAATATACACAAATATTAATCCCTCCTTGCTTCTTTTCCTGCACTACCATAGGACTGATCCATTCTAACTCTTCTACAGGTTATATGACACTAGCTTCTAGCATCTTGTCAATTTCTTCCTTCACCTTCTCTTTGTATATTGGATTCAATCTATAAGGTCTCTTTATAATAGGTCTAGCTTATGGATTCAAAGGTATATTCATCTCTACTAGATCTCCTTCTAATCCATTCATCTCTAATAATTTTGTTGGGAATAAGTCATTGTATGTGCATAGTAATTCTGTGATCCTTTCTACTGTCTAATTATCCCAATAATCTCCAATATTTTCCATCTTTGGGTTTTCTGCAGTTCCAATGTTTACCTTCTTGATATTTAATGATGCATCATAATATTTTGAATCTATATTGGGACCTTTTACTTCCCTTTCACCTTCAACTTCCAGGATCTGTATATTGTGTGGATTATCTTCTGTTGGATCGTCTTCTTCTATGACGTGATAACAATGTAGCAATTTTTTAACTATCTGTCAGGCCTTCTTCTAATATGTTGGGATTATTTCAAATTCTGGTTCTTCAAATATCTTGTCTCATACTACTTTCAACGTTGTATCTATCTCTAAACTATCATGCTCAAATGCAAATGTAACTATGAAATTTTGTTGTATCTCTTCCCAATTTGTAGTTTCTCTACGATGTTCCTGTTCTCTGTGCCAATTGTTTGGAATTCCTTCTAGTGTGTGAATGAAATGGTGTGGCCATTCTTCTAGTGGTACTAATCTCCATTGAACTATGCACTTATCTACATGTTCTTGAGGTTGTACAAATCCATCATATTTATCCTCGTATCTATGTTCCTACTCAGTGTTGAATTTGATGTGCAGTAACCTTTTGTACTGAAACTAATTGTTGATCTTTTCCCTTTGTGTACCCCACCATCTTGCAAGTGTAGCTTTTAAAGAAATATCTAAAGATGGTAATATCTTATTTTCCATAACCTCTACTTCAAACTTCATTAAAAATTCTTCTAAGGCATTCAAACCATAAAAATTGGAAGGTTCTCTTACCTTTGTACCAACCCATCTCAGTGCGTGTGTCATTCTGCCGCATCTCCTGGAAGACAATTCATTTAGTCATTGTTTCCCGTTTTCTAGTCATATGTCAGAGTCTAAAGCACAATAACTAATACTCCTCCAACTGAGCATTCCATCCATAGTTGGGTTGATACAATCCTCTTTGTGCGTGCTTTTTATGTATAATTGATTTACATCTTATGTAAGAATATTATTTGTTGTAGGTTACACATACCTCCCTCCTTTTGAGGGATCCAATGGCGCAATAACTTCGTATTGACCTGATTCAAAGATCATATTTCGTGTCTTGAAATTGATAATATCCTAGTTATTGAAATCCCAGTCCAAACCTAACAATGTTGGATATGGCGAAGTGTTGTCCACTATGTCAATAACTTCAAATTCTACCATGGTGCACACACCATATAGATCTATTGGAATCCCCTTCAACTTACCAATTGGCACAAATCTGTGTTGATTTTCCAACTTCAACTGAATAGGTGAATACCCCAGTTGAGGTTCTCCCATAGCTTCCCAATTATTCTTTGGTAGAACATTGACTTCAGATCCTAAGTCTAGTATGATAGCCCCCATATTGAAATATCCTATGCTGGAATTCAATCTAAATTCCCTGCTGGTTCTTCTCTTCTTATAGACCTTATTTACTCTGTTTACCCCTTCTTCCCCATAATTACACTTTTATAACAAATTTCGTAGTACTTGTAAGGATTTTTTAGCATTCAACAATTTTACACATGACCCCAAAACTTTTCTTAAGTTTTTTATTTGGTCTGAAGACTACTCTTGATTGGTATGATCAAATAATGAAGGCATGTCATACACTGGTATCTAATCTTCTGGTTTAGTCCCTGAAGTAGATGCAATATTTTCTTTATGAATCTCGTGCCAAGCCTATTTTAATATCTCTTTCTCTTTTTACACATCAAACTTCTATTCAAGGGCTGTTTTCTTACTGACCCATTGGTACTGGTCCTGATCCTTCTTGGATACATCTTCTCTTTTATTAGCTTTTCCTCTAGTAACTATGTTAATATTCTTCCCATCCTCTTCTATGTTTTCCACCCCAATCCATTACATGTTCTAATTGGTCTGTTTCCTCTTGTCTTGTATATTTATCAAAAGTATCAGACAATCTTTTGTTTCATGGTTTGTTGCGCGATAATACATACATGTTGCAGGTGGTTGTGGGAAGTCTCCTTCATAGTGCCCTCGCTTTTGACAATTATGACAAACCACTGGTCCCAGAGCTCCTCCAAATCCTATTCCCCCACTCCGAATCCTCCTATGTTTCCTTGATTATCTCCACGTAGTGTTTTATACTGTGGTTGTGCATTATTGTATTGTGGTGGTGTTGCACACTACCGTGAAGGATTATACTGTTGTTTCCCTTGGAACTATTGTGCATTATACTGTGGTTGTTCTGAAAACTATTGTGCATTATTATATTGTGGTTGTTGCACATTATTATACTATGGTTTCTATGTATATTTTCCTATTACATGTTCAGCCTACACCCTGTATGTATCTGCAATCCTTTCTTTCATCATCTCCAAGGTTCTACTGTATGTATCTGCAATCCTTTCTTTCATCATCTCCAAGGTTCTACAGTCCCTGTATTCATGGCCAACTAAATTACAAAAGTCACAAAATGTACTCTTTGGTACTTTATGATACTTACGCATTAGGGGGAAATTATAGGGATCATGCCCAAGTGTTTTGAAAATATCACACCATGGTCCTCCTTAAGCTAAAGGGTTTTGCATACCCATTCCAATATACTACACAAATACTGGACACACATTATTTTGATGGCCTTTTGTCTTGCACATTGTACACCATACATATTCTCTTTTCTCCTTTCTTTTGTTCTCATTCAACTAAAATGTTAAATTCTTCAGATCTTTCTTCAACTCTTCCATAGCTAGATTTGTATGCTTGTACTGGTTTTATTCTAGTTGTAAGGCTTCCTGCAGATCCTCAACTTGGCTTTAGAATTTTTGTTGTCTCAAAGGATAATTCAAGTGTGGCAATAGATAATTAACAAACAAATATCTATGCTATGTATTAGTAATAGTGTACTTTAACTTACCCTTTATCCTCTTGAACTTCTAGTCCATTTCCTAGACCGATTCTCCTAGTTTTTACTTAATCTCTATCATTTCATTCATAAAATAGTCTTTTGAGATTGGTTTATGAAATTAATTTATTAACTGTCTCTTCAACTCTGCTACAGTTGTAGGCGTTCCCATTGGATTATTTGTTACAAGACCCATGTACCAGTCTAATTTGCGGTCTCTGCATGTGATTTCTAGTTGTGTAACCTTTGTATCCTCATCTGTAATCTTCTTTGTTGCCCATATATTCTCATAGATAAACAAATGTTTTTCTAGATCATCTAACTCATCCCCTCGAAACTACGGTAACCTAATAGTTGGATCTTTTCCTTCCATTGTGAAATGTGTTGAACTACCACCTTTTTTCATTATAGATACTTGAGTGATACTTTCTTAACTTGCACTTATGCTACTGGACCCACGTCTTGTAAAAATTATTCTCCCACTAATCACTTGTTGGTTAACCGATTTTTCTTGTTTAGATGTCTTAGTCGCACATGGGGTTGTGGGTTCCACACTAATTTAGATCTGGAATGGAGAGTCTTCTCCTACGCCAGACCCATGACTTATATTTTTCCTATCATATGTGGCATGCAAGATATACTCAATCTGCCCCATGGCATGGAGATCCTCTACCTCTTCCTCATTGTTGTCCAATCCCTCTCGC
>CBVK0100692724.1:0-11077 GCA_900067695.1 Picea abies
TGGCATAAACATTAACACATAGGAGTACCATCTGGAGAACCATCTTAAGTCGACTCAACTAAGTCCATAGGAGTCAGATAGGAGACCATCTCAAGTCGTCTCAACTCAGTCCAGAGGAGCATGACAAGAGACCACACGTCATTTCAACTCAGTCTAGAGGAGTATGACACACCCATCAAATGGGCTCTCTCACAGATCGTCTCAACTCAGTCCAGAGGAGAACGACATGGAGAATGTCTCATAAAGCTGCAATCAACAACACTCCTTCTCAGCTAGGGAGGCATTCTCCACCAGGTCAAGTCTCTCACGGAAGTACTTGAACTTCGTACTGGCAAGCGGTTTGGTGAAGACATCTGCAACTTGCTTGTGTGTAGAAAGGTATTGCACATGTATTGCTTTCCTTTGCACCATATCTATGATGTAATGGTATTTGATCTCAATGTGTTTCGATTTATTGTGAAAACAAGGATTCTCGGAGAGCTTCACACAACTTTGATTATCGCAATGGATAACGGTGGAATCCATCTCATGACCAAATAAGTCTGCAAGGAGCTTGCGAAGCCACGCTGCTTTGCTGACTGCCACACATAATGCAATGTACTCTGCTTCTGCAGTACTCAAAGCCACAAAAGTCTGTTTCCTGCTGCACCAGGAAACCATGGCAGACCCCAAAGTAAAACAACCACCGGATGTGCTCTTTCGGTCCACTGCGCTCCCTGCCCAATCTGCATCGACATATCCTTGCAATCTCATGTCTACACCGGAGGCATATCTCAGGTCATAACCAACTGTGCCTCGTAGATATCTCAACACATGTTTCGCTGCTATCCAGTGTGTCTGTCTCGGCTGACTCATAAATTTACTGAGTACACTCATTGCATAGCATATATCAGCTCTGGTGTTAACCAGATACATCAATGATCCAATCAGCTGTTTGTAAAGATGTGGATCAATCTCGCTTGACTCAGAAGAATCCTCTTTCATCTTCTTCAAATTCATCACCATCGGTATAGGCATGGATCTGCAGTCTGTCATTCCGAATTTCTTCAATATCTCGACTGTATATTTTCCTTGACTCAGGAAAATCTCATCAGTCCTTTGCCATACTTCTAGTGCCAAGAAGTAGTGCATCATACCAAGTTCCTTCATCTCGAATTCAGAAGTCAATGCATGCTTGCACTCAATAATAAGACTTTTTGAATCGGTGAGGAGTAAGTCATCAACATACAGGACCAAAATCAAACACTCGTCACCAACAATGTGATAGCATAGGTTGGGATCAACACCACTCTTGCTGAACCCAAACTCATCAAGTATCCATCAATCTTCTCATACCAAGTACGAGGTGCTTGTTTTAGTCCATACAGGGCTTTCTTCAACCTGCACACATGAGACTTCTACTCATGTATCACGAATCCATCTGGCTGCTCGATGTAAACTTCTTTCTCAATCTCACCATTGAGAAAGGTTGTCTTTACATCCATCTGATGCAGTTCCCAACCCATGGATGCAACTAGGGCAATGATCGTACCGATGGAAGTGTATCGAGAAACATGAGAAAATGTCTCCTCATAATATATTCCCTCCACCTGAGAGAATCCTCTAGCCACAAATCTCGCTTTGTACTTCTCAACACTTCTCTCAGCTGCATGTTTGATCTTGTAGATCCACTTGGAAGTTACTACAGACTTCCCTTCTGGTCTCGGAACAATATCCCACACATCATTCTTCATGATGGACTGATACTCTTCGGTCATGGCATCTTGCCAAACCTGCTGACTTGCTGCTTCTCCATGACAAGAAGGCTCAATATCAATGATGTGGCTCATAGCTGAAACATGGCTCAAAAATCTCTGTGGTCTCTTTCTCTCTCGAAATGTGCCACGAGGAGCTGCATGTCCCTCTGCCTCCTGCAGAGTCTGTCGAGCCCAAGCAGGTCTCTTATGGCCTACTGCAATGTCTCTGGGAACATCAACTGGAGCTATGGGATCAACTAGATCAATAACTGTCTCCCTCTGAACTGCTGAAGGGGGAGAATGTACCGTCTCTTCATTCTTTTCACTGTCAATCTCCATTTGAGATTCTCTGGATCTTCGAAAGGCTATCTCTTCTTCAAAGGTGACATCTTTGCTAACCTTGATCTGTCTTTGACCAGGGATGTATATCTGATATTCCTTCGAAGATTCACTGTACCCCACAAATGTACCCTTTCTTCCCGAAGGGTCTAGCTTGGTCCTCTTCTCCTTGGGTACATGAATGTATACTGGGCACCCAAATATCTTGAAGTGTCCAACCTCAAGCTTCACTCCGGTGAAAGCTTCTTCGGGAGTCATGTTCTTTAGAATCTGATGAGGACTTCTGTTTTGAACATACACAGTTGTCATGGATGCTTCTGCCCACAAAATCATAGGTAGATTCTGATCATGTATCATCGCTTTGGTTGCCTCAATAATGGTTCTGTTCTTTCTTTCTACAACCCCATTCTGCTGAGGGTTATAAGGAACGGTGTACTCCCTCTTGATCCCTGCCTCAATACAAAAATTACTGAAATCCCTGGAGGTGTAATCTCCTCCATTATTTGATCTCAACACCTTGATCCTCCTCCCGGTTTGGTTCTCAACTTGAGCTTTAAACTCTTGAAATCTTGCAAGGACTCCATCCTTGGTCTTCAAGAAGTAAATCCACGTCTTTCGAGAGTGATCATCGATGAAGAGCACATAGTACAAATATTTGTTCAAGGAAGCAACGGTCATGGGTCCACAAACATCTGAATGTATCAAGTCCAAGATCCCCTTGGATATATCGTCACTGCTCACGAAGGACCCCTTGACATTCTTTCCAAAAGCACAACCTATGCAAATGGCATTATGTTGAATATGTATCTCTAGAAGGCATGTTACCATCTTCCCCAGAGCGAGAAGGGCTCTATAATGTAAATGAGCAAGTCTCCTATGCCATATCTCGCACAAACTGATAGTATCATGTAATAGGGCCTGGACTGGTCGGACAGTCAATCTGTACAAACTGTTTTCTCGAACACGAATCACCCGGGTAAAATCCATGTGTGAGTTCTTTTGCCATGCAAGAACTTTTCCTTCAGAGAAGGTAACCTTGTAGCCTTTATCCTTAAGGCAGAAACAAAGACAAGGTTCCTTTTCATCCCAGGTACATATAGTACCTCACTCAACTGAAGTGGTATGTCAGAATCTCCAAGTACAACATGTAGACGAGACTCTTTATCAACAAGGTCTGTAAGATGTTCTCTGTATCCAGTCATGTGTTTGGAAGCACCACTGTCAATTAACCAAATGTCACTATCTGTAGGAATCGTACCTGAGAGTGATGAGACGAAGAAGAATGCTTCATCTTTTGTGTCTTCATCTCTTTGATGTGGTTTTGGATCAACATCGACAGTGGATGCAAGTTTTCTTCCTTTCTTCCTGGTAGGACAATTTCTTGCAATGTGTCCATACTTGTCACATCTGAAACATTGAATCCTTGATATGTCTTTTCTCTATTCATGACTTGGGGCTGCTGAAGCTTTCTTGTCTTTGAATGCTTTGTTGAAACTTCTTCTATTTCTTCTTCCTCTCTTTGCATGAGAAGCAAGAGCTTGATTGTCATCATGATGGGAGTCTTGCACTCCTCTAGCTATAAGTTTGGTTTCTTCTTGGGTGCAGTTTGTCCATAGACGATCAAACTCAGGTAGATATGCTCTTCCACTAATACTTTGAAGAAATGGTTCCCAATGTCTTGGAAGAGCATTGAGAGTAGTCATGACAAGTTCTCTGTCTGTTATGGTTTCTCCAATGACACCTAGCTAATCTCTGATCTCTAAGATCCTCATGAAGAAGGTGGCAATGGTGTCAACTTTAGTCATCTTGATATTTTGAAGCTGATGCTTCAATGTAAGAGCTCTGTTTGTATTGTTGCTCTCAAACATCTTCTTCAATGCATCATACATCTCATAAGTTGTTTTCAAGGTAGCAATACGAGGTAGTAGATGATCTCTTACTGAATAGATGATTATCTTCCTTGCTTTGACGTCATCTGTCGTCCAATCATCCTTCTCTTCATCGATAGCTGATTCTGGTAGAGTATTTTCTATCAAACTCAATAGGTCATCCTCTTCAAGAGTGATTTGTAGTCTTGATTTCCAGGAATTGAAGTTGCTTGATCCATCAAGACTATCTTCCATCAAAGTTCCGTTCCTCATGGTTTGCAGATTCTTCACAAACACTAATGGCTAGGCTAGGAAACCTAATGGCTAGGCTAGGCTAACAACTTTAGGTTTCGTTGGACTTATGATTGCCAACAATAAGCCTTGGAAAGTCAGAGGAACCCGGGTGAGCTGCAAAAATCCTTCAATGAGCTGCAGAAACCCTAGAGGTCGAAATTCTACAGAAACCCTAGAAACCCTAGGGGCCAAAAATCAAAACTTCTCCGATTTTGAATCTGAGAGTTGCTGGAGGTGCGCTGAAGGAGGATGTACACTCCTATGCAAAATTTATCCCCAACTTTCAAGTGGAAAGTGCAAAAACTAGCAAAAGGACATATGGGCCACCTTGAGGCTAGCCAGGGAGATTTGGAGAATCAACCAGTCTTGTGAGGTATTGACAAAAGCCAGGGGGAACGTACAACCTCTGTGAGTCAAACCAAAAGTCAGGACGAACGAGATGTTATGTAAGTCTAATGCAAAAGTCAGGGGGAACATACAACCTCTGTGAGCATAGACAGTCTAGTGCAAAAGTCAGGGGGAACGTATGACCTCTGTGAGCATAGACAGACTAGTGCAAAAGTCAGGGGGAACGTACAACCTCTATGAGCATAGACAGTCTAGTGCAAAAGTCAGGGGGAACGCACAACCTCTGTGAGCATAAACAGACTAGTGCAACCTCTGATCCTAGTCAAGCTTTGTGAGCCATGAGCAAAAGTCAAGGCATCTAGCAAAAGTTAGGTTGAACGTAAAATTTGTATGAGCTAGAAACAAACAATCTTCCTGATATTGCAAATGATGTAAATGTATTGATCTAGTGTGTTGGCATGTGTAACATTATCCACCATGAAGAGAAATTTGAATTGACATGATAAGAGTCGATTTGAATGAGTAGTTAAACTCATGTTGTAAAGAGTCGAGTTGTAAAAGTCAAAGTTGCATGTCTAGGTCAAAGTCAAAGTTGTCAAGTTTGACGCATGTCGCATGTTGCATGTTGCACGTTGCATGCATGTCTAGTTGCATGTTGCATGCATGCACGACATGTGCATGCTGAGTTAGTTCGCATGCATTGTCAAGTCAAAGGCGAGTTGTAACTGAAGTGTAAAGTCAAGTTCTAATTTCAAACTCAAGCGTAAAGATGAGTTATGACAAGCATGCATTCAAGCTGCTAATTCGAGCCCTTTCCTTCACCTCTCCATTCCTATATAAGCAGAGGTCGACCCTTCTTCTTGTCATTGTGTTTTGCAGTGTGAGGGTGTAGGAATAGGAAAGTTGTGGGTGGTGATACATATCAGTGTAAAAAGGCAGCATAGATATCAGCAAGAAAGGCAACAAGAAGGCAGCATAGATATCAGCAAGAAAGGCAGCAAGAAGGCAGCATAGATATCAGTGTTAGATATCAGCAAGAAGGCAGCGTATATCTGTTAAGAAAGGACAGCATATCAGTCAAGAAAAGGACAGCATAACAGTCAAAGAAAGGCAGCATATCAGTCAAGGAAAAGGGCAGCATATCAGTCAAGAAAAGGCAGCGTATATCCCTATTAGGAGAGTCTGCATATCAGTCCAGAAAAGGGCAGCAAAGAAGCACCCAGGCAGCGCTTAGTTTCTTCCACAGTGCTGGTCAATATCAAGAGATTATATCAGCAAAGTCTCTTTACTTTTACAAGGTCATACAGTCCGGTCTAAGTCGTCTTGGCAAGCTCATTTAAGAGCAGATTTTTCATGGTGGATGGATATTTGTAAGTGATCATACATTATTAATGCAATAAAGGAAGATAGTTTGTTGGGGATTTTCTCCCTGTACAGGGTTTCCCCAAGGTATATGGATTGTTGATGTGCATGCTTATGTATCTACATGGTTATTGCTATTCAGTTATGATTCTATATTGTTGAAATATATTAAGCTGGAATCAAAGTGTTGAAGAATTTAAAGAAATAATCCGCATAAGAAATCAAGCTCATAATTTTAACAACGAGTGCAGTAGCCGAGCACCAGCCCAACCACCAAACAGCTGCCAAATCAAGCTGTCAACTAGAGAAGTCACCAGAGCAGCAGACTGCAGCCAGCCAGTAGGGTTGTGATAGTCAGGAACAGCCTAGAAAGCTCGGGCAGCGGGCAGAGGTCTAGACAGCCTAGGCAACGGGCAGAGGTCTAGGCAACGTGCAAAGATAGTCAGGCAATGCCCAGAAAGGACTTGGGCAGCCCAAAAAAGTATCCGAGCAGCAAGCAGCAGGTCCCAAGCAAGGATTCGGATAGCGAAATTTTTTGTTGAGTGGCATGCAAGCAATGGCATGGAGCCGAGTGGGCAGAGAACAAGGAGCAGGTAGCTCCGAAGGTTGAGCAACTCAGAGGGAGTAAGCCTTCAGGTTCAAGTGGGAAGGAGCATCCTTCCAAGTCTGTCAAAGAGTCATGGTACAAGATGACCATGCAGGATGCTCAGGAGCACGAGGCTTTTGGGAGCATGATCAGAGGGAAGTCTTCGAAGACGGGTCCGAGCAAGACGGAAAGGATAGCTTTCGTTTCAGAGGGAGCAGCCAATGAGGTGGATTGGAGAGTAGCCATGGTAGCGAATTTGGTAGCGAAGACAGAGCCACCTCCGGGTGGTGGAAGTACCTTCCTCTCTAAAAAGGGAGTGTTGATGTTTTTGGTAGCATCAAGCAGGTACTTCCACATAGGCTTGGTGTCTAGCATGTGGAAGTATTCCTTGTAACCTCTCGAAACCTTAGGAAATTCACTTTATCAGTTAATAATTAAAGTGAATGACCTTTTAGATTAATGTGAGATTAATTGAGTTAAATGCCTAAGTTTATTTGGCATTAGTAACTCAAGTGAGAGTTAATTAAGTCCTAGCCGTTAGATCTAAAGTGAACGTGAGATTAGATCTCAAACGTTGATCACTTTAGGATATCTAGGGTTTTGAACTTAGGGTAACTCAAACATAATAAAAAGCAACCTATGTGAGAGGATGAGACACAAAGAGAGCACATAGAAGCAAAGAGGGATTATTTGTTCATGTGCTTGTATCACACACAGAGTGAGGAGATCTCATTGATTGGGTGAAAAGCAGTTCATCCAAGTGTGAGTGGGCAGGGCTGAGGAAAGGAGCAAAGGGGCAGCAAGGGAGATAGCAGCCAGGTAGGCTAGGCTATTTGCTGCATAATATTCCTCCAATGGGCCATTATCCCAAGATGGGAGCCCAAGATTTTATCTAATAAAATCAAACACAAATCTGGTTTTCCCTTCGGGGTTTTTTCCAGGGGTGTTTACCCAGATATCTTGTGCAATGTGTTGGTTTCAGTTTTTATGCTTCCGCTAATGTTTGGTTAATAACCTAGCTGTGCATTTAGTTAATAAGGTGATTTTATTGGAACTAAGTGCCAGGTGCTAGGTTCAAGAGAATTTAACAGTTAGCGAGTTTTTGGTTTTGGGCTATTGCAATGCAGTTTCTTCTTTTCGTCTTTAACAGAAGATAGATGTGATTGAGAATTCAGATCTGTGTACTTGCTGTTATTATGTTCCTGCAGTTTGTGTTTGTAGATTTTAGTATTCAAAGATTGTTGTTTTGAAAGGTTTCAAGCTTTAAAGTTACCTAGGGTTTTAGGTTTATTCTTTGACTGCAGAATCTGCTTACCATGGTCTGAAAAACAACAGTAATCACACCGGTTGTACTTTTGCGTCCCACTGACCAACTTTGTGGCCATTCTTGAGACATTAAAAAAACTGTCTTATCTTATCTACAATGTTTCTTGATAACAACCATCTGCCAATATTACTAAGAGTGCACTAGGTAATTACTTTGGTGAACTTTTACTAGCACACAGCTACATGTGACACTCAAGAATCAAAAGGTAGCCTATAAATATGTCTTGAAAATTATGTATGCAGGAACAAGCTCATGTCGGCGGGTCTAAGAAAATGTGTCCATTCGAAGTTTGATTGTAGCAGCAAGAAAAGAATAATCCTTAATAATAAATATCAATAATTTTTTTAGGTGGACTCCACATTTACCATGACACAAGATATACTCTGAATTTAGCAATCATTTGATTAAAGAGGCATAGCATGAATGGTTAAGCACTCGTTCTTGAATCTTTACAAAGGCTAGCAACAAGTTCAGAAATCCATAGATAGTTGTTGCAAGTCTGAGAAATGGTCTTCAATGTCCTTGAAGAAAATGCCCCAATGTAGGATGCAAGGCCTTCATATGTTGGTGAATTGACAGCTAAGACACATATTTTTAAGTGAAAAATTTAAGAAAAAATTATGTTAAACAAAGAACCTGGACCCTGGAAATGGAATGTTAAGTCTTTACCGTATTGGAGGATCATGAATTTTTATTTGGTCATGTACAAGTGATGCATGTTTTAAAGCGGAAATCTAGCATGAGCAATCTTAAGCTGATTTGCAAAATACAGAGGGTCAACAGTTTAAGTTTGCATCCTCAGGCTTGTCTTTTGTCTAAAAATGTGTTTCAGAAATCTCAAGTCTGTGTTTTAGGGATGTGTGCATTGCACAAGACTTCAATTGAGAATTTGTACCATTGACATTTTAAGAGCAATTACAAATGATCAGAAGACCACGGCTCTCAGATGCAAACAGAATTATTAATCCTTTATGCATCTCGTAAGGCATACTTGATTTGGGGTCTCCGAGTAAAATTTTAACATTTTGTACAGCATAAGAAAAATACATCGTAACCAAAGTCGATGATGACACTTCATTTGCAGGTAGAGCCAAGTCATTAGGAAACGGATTAAACACACTGCCAAAACACATTATTTCTAGATAGTGGAATGAAGAATCTATAGACTACTATGATGTGAATGTGGTTATTCTGGTTTATAACGAGTTGAATTATATCATATGATGTAATCCGTTGTTCTCTACTCCATTATGATGTGAAATTGTAAATCCAATTTCATTTACATTGTGAATTGTATATTTTGGGTATTGGAAACCCTCTGCCCCCATTTCTTGTTTCGTGGGCATTTCCCATTTCTTAGTATGGGTGAATAGAAGCCCATAGTTGGTTTAAAACCCTTGATTTGTTAATCTAAGTGATAAAAAGACCTAGTTTTTCAAATGAGTAGATCCTACAACCAAGCATGACCTTGTTATTACCCTGAAGGAATAGAACTAGCGTTGTTATGGTAGCAACCATAGGGATGTTTTTGTACAAAATAAGAAGCAAATAGACTGTAACGATCGAAAATTCATAAAAAATTAGTGCAGACCTTCCAAGCTTCAGTGAAAAGGTGGATGCCTAGTAAAGCATGGAGTTAAGTTTCAGACCTGACCTTTGCCAGCTCAAAATCAAATCTTCGGAAATCAAAGCAACTGACTTTTATTCACATCGTTCAAGTTATACTTTAGTGAAGGAACTTCAAGCCAAGTGACAGTTCAAAGCAATGTCCTTGCTTGAATGTGAATTTCTAAAATTAAAACTGTTTGCACTGTTGATGATTTTTATTCTAAGTAACAGTAAGAACACACCCTGAGACTATTTTCTGGACTCGAACGTGTGCACTTTCTTTAAGCCCAAATATAGTTTGAAGCGGAAGATCAATAGTGCAAAAATGGAGTTATGACAATTGTTTCCCTAAATATAATAGCTCCAGGGAAACAAAGTGGTTATTCAAAAATTCAAATTTCTTGTATCTGAAATTGGCCTTTTAAAAAAAAAAAGTCCCAAGCTACTTACGAAGTGGGAGGCTATTATACTGGGGAAGAGACCAGCATAGAGCATTCCGTGAACCACTGTATCTTTGAATCCTGCCCTCTGAGCACTTGCGGTGTCGAAATGGATGGGGTTGCTGTCGTGGCTAAGCTGTGAATAAGTCAATACTTCTTCATGGCTAAAAGCCCTTTCGTCCCTCAGCGTGCCCCCTTCCTTTAACTGGGTATTCAAGGAGGTCGAGAAAAATGCTTGTGTAATTGTTACTGTCATGGATGGGAGAAATGGAGGTGAAATGCAGATTGGCGTTCTCCGAAAGGCTTTCATGAACTTCAAACGCATCCTTTCGAAATCAACAAAGCGATGATCCGACTATCCAAGTCCTTCGCAATGAATAGCCAGATTTTCTCGGTGATCTCTACTTGTTTTCTACTCGTTATATAATTTCCATTGGAAATTTCTTAATAGGTGTATATCCAATTCCTTCGTAACGAATAAACCAGATTTTCTCGGTGACATCTCCTAGTTTTCTATTTAGTTACTTCCTTATATCATTTCCCCGTTGAAATGTTTAACAAGTTCTACCGTGAATGGTAGTTATAAGATCGATGACATGATGTGAAAAGTATTCATTACACCAAAAGAAGTTAGTTGTACTTTATGACATGGGTGATAAAAAAATTATGGGCTAATTTTCGTTAATAAAATTCTTACTGGTAAATTTTATTAATTTAATATTAAAAAAAAAAATAAGTATGAATCTTTATAAAGTATATTGAAATTTATAATATTAAAAAAAATTAATACAATGCAAAAACATATATAAAGGGTTGTATAGCAGTGCCTAGTCATAATATATGCTGAATAAATAAATAGATTCAATACAACTAAATGCATGGATAATTAATAATTTTTTTCAAAGGCAATTTATATAATAAAGAAAAATAGTACTATTTTTTTTTTTAATGTAAAGATGATAATGATAGAACTTTGTAGAAATAAGCAAAAAATAAAATTGTTCAAAGTGAAGTAAAACATAGTAAATAGGTGAAATGAGTAATGGGGAGGTTAGCACATGCTAGTAGCAATGTAAAGTGTTTGGAGTAAAAACATGTAAAAGTAAAGTAGAGTAAAATGAGTAATGGGGAGGTTAGCACATGCTAGTAGCAATGTAAAGTGTTTGGAG
>CBVK0100692725.1:0-11077 GCA_900067695.1 Picea abies
TTCACTTGGTTGTTTGAATTTATTAAGCAATTATAGTGACCAACACCATGCTAGATTTAAGTTACCACGCTTGTTATTATGATCGCTTCCTTAGCCAAAAATTCAGAAGTACTAATGTGGTAATGCAACTATGGAATTTTAAATGTTTTAAAAGCAGGGAATGCAAAAATCGCCTTTACATAACAATCACATCGTTCAATTTTTACCATTTAAGTGATGAGGACACCAGTCAAACAATCAACTAGGCTAGGGAAAAGTAAAAAGGGTTCGCTATCAATATAAACATACAATACATTTACCATCGATATTCCAATCCCAGCATAAGTCATATTGCAATCTACTCTACTAAATAAAGAACATATCGTTGCCTTATCACCCGCTTTGAAGGACGTGTGTGCGCTCCATACCGCTCCCGCTCGTCGACCGTCGAGACCTCACCGGTACCTCCCAACCAATCGCTAGGGGTACTTTGCTTCCCCCTTAGCCCCCCGAGTCATAAAGGGGCCACACAATATCCAGATGGTACGTCTAGCTCCCAGCTCGCCTTGCAAGGCCGAGCTACCACTCCTATCCAAGCTGGGAAATCCCAACTCCCCACAAGTAATCAGTCAAGTCACAATTCCGGCAGCATAACGTTACACTAACAACCGATCCCCTACTTCCTCCTCCTTCCTCTCCTTTATAGAGTCTTAGAACTTCCAAACTTTCCCTAAATCTCTTTTAATTTAAGTTTTAATGGAAATCTTCTAAAAATTCTCTATCGTACAAGTGTCATTCATCCCCCACTTTCCTCCAATTTTTTTTTTCTTTAATTTATTAATTGTCTCATTTCCCTCACCCACCTAGAGTTACTCCTATTTTTACTCCTAGGTGTCCCTAGATTCCCTTACAGGTTTTAAATACTTTCCCTAAAATGAAGTTGCTAATTTAGTTCAATTTAGTAGGTTCTTAATTGCAGATTCTTTACTAAGTTGACCTCGCTTTTTACCCTAAGTTCCCTTCTTTCCTTTATTATGTTTCCTCCATTCCTTAGTTTCCTAATTATTATTATTCCCTTCTTTTCCCTTTTTATTAGAGACAAAATGGCAGTTGCGCAAATTAACCTCTTTTCCTTTTTATTAAGAATTTAATATCTTTTACACTTTCACAAGTTAAACAATTAAATTTTTCTTTACAATTTTAAATCCACTGATTTGAATTAAATTCATACTCTCTTCATTTTTCCCCAAAATTTTTATGAAGACTAAAACTATTACTTAAGGGGTTTTTAGTCTAATTTTTATTTTTATTTTTTATAGGGTATTTTTCTTAAGGTTAGGCAAAATTTTACCCCTAGAGAAGTTTTAGACTTAGGACTTAGATTCTGAACTGGGCGACATTTAATTAGGGAAGTTCTTTAAGAATTTCTTAATGTGTTAAATGTCTTAGGGCCATCTAGGTTTGTTCCTTCATCTTCATCAACGCGACGTGCCCTTCAGGACGCACTACGTGCTCCAAGGGTGCCACTCGCCTCTTTTGGTTCTTTTGCGCAACGTGCCCTTCAGGATGCACCACGTGCTCCAAGGGTGCCACTCGCTTCTTTTGTTTCTTTTGTGCGATGTGCCCTTTAGGATGCACCACGTGCTCCAAGGGTGCCACTCGCTTCCTTTGTTTCTTTTGCACGACGTGCCCTTTAGGATGCACCATGTGCTCCAAGGGTGTCACTCGCCTCTTGACTGATTGGTAGACATCAATAACCCCTGGAGTCAACACTCCATTAGGTGAACTTGTGGGAGACTAAGGACTTCTAAGGAATAAGCCCCCCGCCTTATTGCATGTCCCTTAAAATCATCGTGAGTGACTGTCGCAGTCTGCGCTCACGGCATCGTGGATCCTCTCGAACTAGGTAATCGTTAACCTATAGTTCGAGCCACGATGGTAGTGCTAGTAGGCTGTGGCAGGGCTGCTGTCCACACCTCTCCCTCAACCTCTCTGGTAATCGTGTGTGGCCCCTTTACTCCATATGTGAGTTTGGTCGGCATGCTATCATCAGTTTGCATCATCAACAATCATGTCAGAACATGTCCACATCATATCATCAAATCAAATGTACTAAAATCACAATAAAACAATCAAACCCCAATAGCACACTCCCTGACTCGATCCGGAGTCTAAGGGGTTCCGTCGATGCCTCAACATCCTCAAGGTCCAAAACCCTGCACACTCAGTAAAACCGAGTCAATAGCACCTGTCTATGTCACTGCAGTGAAACATCATGTCATCTATCATAACGCATCATAATCAAGGACAAAAGTTTTAATATCATAATAGTCTAGATCACTTGGGAGCAAGTGTCCTCAAAGAATAAGTTTTCTCAGCGCACCAGAGAGAGATGTTACATTAATATGGTAAATATAAAATTCATGTTTTTTTTATAAAGTAATATTGTAAATATAAAATTCGTGTTTTGACTTTGAAAGTCATGGTGAAAACTAAAGAAGAAGGTTATATATTTCCATACACCTTAACAATTAAATGGTTAAGGGAGAATCTCTTCTCCTATAAACAACAGAATCTCCTACACAAATATCATGACTTTAAAAATAAATTATTATCATATAAAATAATAACAATCAAATGGTTAAGGGAGAATCTCTTCTCCTATAAACAACAGAATCTCCCACACAAATATCATGACTTTAAAAATAAATTATTATCATATAAAATAATAACAATCAAATGGTTAAGGGAGAATCTCTTATCCTATAGACAACAAAATTTCCTACACAAATATCATGACCTTAAAAATAAATTATTATCATATAAAATAACTGCGACACTTAAAATATTTATAAAACATTACATCTATATTAAAATTTTTGTTAAATTAAATATAAATTAACATTGTGAATAATTAAATATATAATAATTTTGAAACATAAAATTTTTGTATCAAAAAACAATTCAATTAAAAAAAATACTTCAAAAATTAATTTTTTTAATTAGATGTAGATGTTAAATTTGATATTGAATCCTTCGTATATATTAGAAGAGGTCACATTAATGGTTCTATCAATGTAATTGGGTATCATAAAGATGTCATGTTAATGCACAGTATCTTGAGAAAGGGTTAGTTCCATTTAGAAATTTGACGTGGGTATCTTGGTGATTCATCACTAGAATTTGCTAGAATCTCGCAAATCCAACCATGCATAAGATGTGAAGGAACTTCTCTTTAAATAGAGAGTTTCTAGATCAACCTTTTACAATAAAAAATAATATTCCTTGTGTTCTAAAAGGTATTAAAAATGTATAACTCCTCGATGTGATCAATTGGATTTGATAAGTGAACTTCATGATACTCCGTGGGTATGAACCTTATGTAGTACAAAGAGATTTAATATTACCTCATAAAAGAATGACACCCAATCCATTTGAATAGTCAATGTAATAGAATGATCCACGAGGAAGAGTCGCTCAATGGGTGCGGCTCCATTCCTAGCATGTGAGTTTATATGGCCGCTTGTATTACCACTTGAGGACCCACGACATTGTATCATTTAGCATGTACCAAGGCGGATCCAAAGTAAATCGAACCCATCGAACATGTGAAAAGGTGGACATGAAGTTTTACGACTTCATGTGAGAGGGACCCTTTTGTAATTAACATGACTTAATCACCCTACATATAATAATATATGCTTTCTCAACATGTGTGCCCCTTTATGAATATGTGGAAAATCAAAGAGTATGGTTGGAAATTATGGGTTTGAAGGGGACGGCTCCATAAGACATATATGGGAATGGGTTCAAACATTATAAAGCAAGTAAACCCCATCGAATGAACTTCATTAAAATATATTTTACTTTTCTTAACATGTGAGCCATTTCCAATCACAAGATGGAATGAGAATTTAATATCATAAAGCTTCCCTAATACTATGCTTTCTTTAAAAAAGATTAGTCTCATCTAAATGTTAGAAGGGGGCATGCTTAGAAGGATATATGATGATGGGTCTATTAGTCGAATCAAGTACTTAAAGATGTCTCGTAAATATGCCTAGTAGTGAGCATGCCTAAGTTAGGATTAGTTTCATCCCTTGTACATAAGGATACTTCACTTCTTGACTTGAAAAAATAACTTGTATTATATATAATGCATGTCCCTAAAAGATTAAGTTCTCCTCTATCCTATATTAAAGTTAGGGTGCACCCCAAGCGATTCTTGGTTCTTTCACTCTTATACAAATTTAGGTTATAACATACTTGGGCATAAATTTCCAAGTGATTCTCTCATTCATATCCTAATTAGAGTGGAATTCCCCAAGAACATACTTTTGGGTATTAATGGGTGTGTCATAATTTGTAAGTACTTCTCTTACTCTTATTCAAATAAGGTGCACCATAAGTGGTTCCCTTGTTATTATATTAATTCTTGTTTAAATACCAAGAACATAATTTTAGCACTAACTAAGATCCAAATTCATTAATTTGTTGTCTCACTCCTATATATGTAAATTAAGGTGTTCTCCAAACATGTATTTTACTTCTATACTAACTAGGGTGAAATTCCCCAATGACATACTTTTGGGTATCGATAGAGGTATAAGTTATCAAATGGTTCTTTCACTTCCATACAAATTAGTAGTTCCCTAAATCCTATACTAATTAGGTTGTAAGTATTAGTTCAATATACTTGTAGGTACTAATTGGGGTGCAGTTCCCAAGTGAGTTTTTTATACATAGTATCATTTTTATAAATATCATAATTGGAAATATGTTTGAAGATAGAAAAAACAAGTTATCAAAATCTAGAATGTACTTTCAATAAAAAATTAAAAATTATGGAATGTAAACATGTGCCAAGTTTGTTTAAAAACAACATAATGGTATTCCATCTTCAATTATTCATTCATGATCGACTTTGGACATTTTCCATTTTCTAACTTTTTTTTTATTATTATTGAACTTCTATTAACTTTATGCACGCTGCACATACCAAATGACTATATTGACAACTTGTGACATCTGACTGGTAGTCTTGAAAGTGAACATGAGTATCGGATTGATGGGTTTCTTGAAAAAAATATCCTTTCAATACAATGGATCCTCTTTCATATATAAAATTGTTATCATCAAAATCTTCTAATAGCCTCATCTTTTGTTTCGTGCATCACATCAAATAATATTTCACATTTTCAGTGTTGTCTACAGGTGCAATCATGGCAAAAACATCTCCTGCAAATAATTGGATATATTGGTCAACAATTAATTTGTGTTAAATTATCACAAGTATGTATCTACAAGTTATTTGAAAAAATTTAAACATAAAAATTTTACCTTCTTTAACAAGATCAGAAACTCTATCGTCATCAACTGACACTATAGTTTCATTTGATTCCATCTCCTCTAATCTTGCAAGTGGCATTTTCCCTTTTACATTAAGTTCAATATGTCTCCAAGCTTTAACATATCCTGCATTTTCGTTCTCGCAAATATCTATGGATTCTGAGTTGTCTATGCAAACTGAACAAAAACAAGAGTCATTTCGTCTATCAAATGAAAACCCATTTTGAAAACTTTTTGTTTTAACTGAATGTATTTTTCTTGTCCCAGGTATTGTACTGGCGTCATATGAGATTGATCTATTCACATCTTCGATTACAACATGCCAAAAATACCCACACAAGACAAGAACTTGTTAACTTGAAATCTCTCAAGAAAATGATTGAAGATTGAATATAAATTTGAACACGTTCAAATTTATATATTCTGTGTACATACATGTAACATTTATATATAGACACACCTGCGCACATCCCTTGACGGATTATATTCATGGCTTAGCACCATGTTGCACCATTCAACAACTTGTTTAGCGGATTCAAATCGATCGGCATGAGGGTTAAGCTAATACCTTCGAAGTGCTCGTTTTATACATGCCCCTGCACCATCGTGCTCTCCTTTTCCATGACCAGTCTCAAAAAAATTCCAACAATGTGTAATATTTAATTTTTTATGAAGACGACATAACTAATAGAACGATCATGCAGATTTGAACTGACCCGCACACCCATTGGACCATATCTAATGTCGATCAAATATGATTTCGTGTTCTTTCAATGAATCATAAAATTTATCAAAACAATGTTGTAGTTCGATCATCACTTATATAAAAGTGATATTCTTTAATAACATGTCGATTGTCGTTGGTGCTTTCTATGTTTGGAAGACTCCATTGAGCATGTATATATAGAACGTGGACAAATATGGTAACTTGATCAGAATGATAATATTCACTCTGTATTTCTTTTTGTGCAGCGAATATGTAATTCTCTGCAAAATCAACTACAGAAAAAATTGTCCCTAGTGGAAACACTTCACGGGATTGTTTGAATTGTAGATCTTGCCATCGAGCTCTATGTGAATGCTTGGTGTATTTATAGATTTCTTCCTCAAACTTTGGTGTATTTATAGATTTCTTCCTCAAACTTCTTCAAAAACTCTATCAAATTGATTCTATCTACCTTCAAATCAAGCCTTTTGGAAATAACATTTGAAGAATGTGGAGTTGTGCTGCTCAAATATTCATATCTCTTCCAGTTGACTCTTATATTAGAAAATGATTGATCATTCATATCAATATGATACTTTGAATGAAACAAACTTAGATTTCCACAAAAATCACATTTCTTTCCACCAACACATCTTTTTTTGTAAAATAAATCATCATCTTCTCTTTCACATAGAATTTCAGATATAAAAACACAGACTGTGGAAGGAGGAGGTGAACTTGGCCATAAAGTTTTACCAAAATCCAAAAAAGTGTCGTAATACAACTCAAACTCCACATGATAACGACAACAACACGTGTCATGGACAGTGATGGGTCCAACAAACCATGGTTTTTGTTGCACAAATGTATTGATGGAAATTTTAACTTTTTTGAACTTATTAAACAACTCTATTTGTGTCATTGGCAATATATGTTTTGGATGTTCTTCATATTGATTTCATGTCATTCTTCGATGCAACACATCCCTTGTATGTGGTGAAACACGAGATTCTTCCAACCAACAATTATGGGCCAATTCTTTAACATTTTTTGCAAGTCTATCTTTGTAGGGTTGTCTAGAAATCACTATCCAACAAGTCAATTCATCATTTACATCTATTTGGAAACAAATTTTTTTATGTTTATGCAATGTTTTTCTTGATGTTCCCAAAGTTTTTTCCATGTGTAGTGTCAAACGATCTTTTATATTGCTCCTTGAAACAATTGTTGTTTGTAACATTTTACGTGCAACACATACATCTTCTTTTCGAGATTTTCCAAAAGCTTTTAATACACTAGTTATATTGTTAAAGACATTATGTTTCACCTTTGTATCCTTTATCGACTTTTGAATACCCAATAATGATGTAGCTTCTTTTAACTTTCTTGACTTCAATAGAGAAAGTAAAAGTTGAGCCTGTACTGTTACTGATTCATCTTTGAAATAAGTATTATACATATTCTTAGTTCGATATATTATATAATGCTTAGCTTTTTTCTTCCCAAATTTGTTAGTATCAACATTTTCTAATATTTCATCATCAATGTTGATAGATTCTCCTGCATATTTCAATTTAAAGTTTATATTAAAAAACATAACCTGAACACAAATTCACTAAGTTATATATACTTGAGTGTTCATCTTGTATTAATCTAAATTTATGTACACATACCTATAGGTGATTTGTCTTCTGATTCAATTTCGGTTTCAACGTCTTCTTCGACATTATGAGAAAGTATGGCCTATGAAACTTCTTACATTGACCAATTAAAAATATGTACATTGATGAAGCTTCTTCACACTTTTCTTGACGTTCAAACTCTTTATTCGTAAAAAACGAGTTGAATATCAATTTTGGGTTTTGTACTTAATCGGTGTTGCGAAGTACATCTATCCCAGTTTTTTGAATACCTTGTTTCTTCCAGATATGGCCTGCTTTCAATGGCTGCTTATTCAACATTCCATTCTTTGTCAATTATTAATTTCCTATTGCCGTCGAAAAGTTGGGGTTTAAGGTGTTTCTTTGCAATTTTCTCGAGCATTCACATCCGAGACAACTTAGAAATGCGATTCAGGCCGATTTCAAAGTGAACGGAGTCGTTTTATGTGACAACAGTTAAGGCAGGGGAAAAAAATTCAAGTATATAGTGACTGGTATTCTCCCTGTATTCGATCGTCTGTTTGGTTGAGAAGCCTGCCTGAGGATTTGTATGTGGAACTTCTTTGCTTTATTACAGTAAATTTGAAGAAATGTCCAACCGAGATGCAAAATGCAAATCTGTTGAGGTACATAACTTCTTCGGGTAGTTGAGGTGTTGCAAGTGCATCAAATGCTACAGAATGCACCAACACAGGTCTGGCAAGTGTATCAAATGTTGCAGATTTCATCAGAATATATATTTCCTCATAGCAGGGGAGGTATGGCGGCCCACAAAAAGGTCTGGAATGTTCAGAGGTGACGCCAAATATGTGGACTCTGCAACTACATCCAGAGGAAACCGAACAAACTTTGACAAAGAACGTGGTTTTTTGTCAAGTGGGCTACCAGAGCCACATGCAGGTCATCAAACTATGAAATAGAAACTCTTGTAGTGATAATATGACATTTTATCCACCCATACAGATTCTGTTACCAGCCTCCGAGGAAGATAAATACTTGTGCGATCTCTACAATTCGATACAGTGGCCAAATCTGTGTTGTTGGAAGAAGCTATATACTTAAACGAATAACTATATTGCAAGTGACATAAAAATCCATTACAATTCCTAGCAAGAAAAAAAAGAAGTTCAACAAACAAATCTCTAAGCAGCCTTTTCAACCAACCAAAGCATCGAACACAGGGAGAACACCAACCAGAACATACTTGTTCTTTTTTTTGCGTCCTCTCTAAGTTGCTCTTGTATAACATAGTTTTTTTTTTACTCAAAGCTCACGTCACATAAAACCAATCTCTTTTCTTTCATCTGCCCCTCAATCACATCTCTAAGTTGTCTTACATGTCCATGACTAGGAACATTAGAACAAAGGCACCCTAAAGCGCAACTCTTTGATGATAGAGAGAAATGACAATAAGTATTTAAAAGCAAGGCTAGATGGTCTTCCGTACATTTTGTGTTGATTCGTTTTAATAACAGATGTTCTCGATATTTTCAGTTATTAATGCCAATCTTTTTGAATATGTGCATTGAATAGTGACTAGCAGCACGTATTAAAATTCTCATATCCGAGTAGATTCTTAACTCTGACATCTAAGATATGCATAATATTAAAGAGGGACATGACGTCAAGGCCTCTGTGGGTCACACATTCATGAACTATGCTGAAGCTTTTAAGAAAACTAAAAGTGCACAAGCAAAAAAATAAAAATAAAAAGTATTTTCGCAAATTCAAAATGCAGGCAAAAAGAAATTACCAGATCCCATAATATTCGACTGTCTATTCATTTTAATGGCAGATGTCCTCGAGCTTTCTAGTTATTAAAGCCCATAATTTCGAAATGCACAATATTAAAGAGGGACATGACGTGAAGGCCTCTATGGGCGACACGGTCGCAAACTATGCTTAAGCTTTTAAGAAAACTAAACTGCAGAAAAAAAAAAAAAAAAAAAACTATTTTCGCAAATTCAAAATGCAGGCAAAAAGAAATTACCAGATCCCATAATATTCGCCTGTCTATTCATTTTAATGGGAAATGTCCTTGAGCTTTTCAGTTATTAAAGCTCATCATTTTGAAATGCACAATATTAAAGAGGGACATGACGTCAAGCCCTCTGTGGGCGACACATTCGTGAACTATGCTGAAGCTTTTAAGAAAACTAAAACTGCAGAAGAAAAAAAAAAATCGCAAATTCAAAATGCAGGCAAAAATACACTTTCATAGGTAAGGCACTTTAGTACTCAATGTTCTTCAAATTCAATGACATTTTTATTATTTGAGTAAAGGGGAAAGAACATCTGAGAACCTAGAAGGAAGGTCATATATGATGGACAACTCATTGGCAGAAGCCATAGCGAGAATGTGAATTGAGTATCTAATAACCGCGGAACTACGTTGCGTTTGAGTCTTCAGCTTTCCCTGCCTGTTCAAAATCAAAAACAAGGAAGGGTTGAATATTAGCCTGTCTATTTATTTTAATGGGAAATGTCCTCGAGCTTTCCAGTTATTAAAGCCCATCTTTTCGAACCTGTCTGGTCGGTTCTGACTTTTGAAAGCATATTTAATGTGTATTGGGAAGCACTGAATGTAGCGGGGATGGAGCCCTATGTAATAGATGTTACTACTATTTTTTTGTTTTTGTTGACGAGCGTATGTAGAACGTACGTAAAGAAAAGTAATTCGAGAATGCTATTTTTTTTGCACATGAACCCTTGAAATTCAAATAGTCCTCAAGTCCGATTGTCTATTTGTATATTGCAGAACTATCCATGCTATTTGTAGGACACAGAACAACAGTGGCCAAAGTTAGAGCCCGCCACCCCGAGAACCCGCGATCCAAAAAATGCTTACTATTTTTTTTGTGTGTTTTTTTGTCCACCAAGGTATGTAAAATGACGTACGTAAAGTAAACTATTTCGATAATGCTAATTTTTTTGGACATGTCGACCTTCAAATTCAAATAGTCCGCAAGCCTGATGGTCAATTTGTATATCGAGGAACTCTCTGATTGTCAATTTTCAGCCGACCACCCTGAGAACCCGCGATGCAAAAACTAGCTAAGTATGGGACGAGGGCTCTGTGCATGCTCTATATATCTACTTTATAAAGTTACATATTTCCTATGTTTAATTTATGTTGTCCAAGAAACCTATAATTTGATAAATTTCAATGTCTTATGTCCAGGAGCCCTTCCTTTAAAGAAAACTAATTCGGAAATGTAACATCCCGCTCTGGCGCACTAAGAACACTTATTATTTGAGGACACTTGCTCGCAAGTGATCTGGACCCCTTTTTGAGGTTAGACCTATTATATTTGATTATGATGTGATTTGACAGATGACATGATGTGTTACTATTTGATTAGACGGGTGCTATTGATTCAGT
>CBVK0100692726.1:0-11077 GCA_900067695.1 Picea abies
GCGGCTCTAAACAGGTTGTTGGTTTTCCTGGTTTGGGTTTCCAAGGTAAAGTATTTGTGTAATGTGTGTGTACCATTGTATCTTTAATGTTTTTATTAAGAATCTATTTGCAGTAATTAATTGTAATTATACAAGGTTAAAATTTGTAGAGGCCAACCAAGAGAACAATATTTCTGTTCTCAACATTTCCATGAAAATTTCTAAGAAAGAACAAGTAATTGTAGGTAATGCAACCAATGTTATGAACCTTCTTCACAACCAAATTGTTGTAGTAAAATCCCCCTGCAGACATGTGAATCTCCTCTTGGATTCTAGACCCCTATACCAAGACAGAAAACATGCTAACATTGGACACTAACATTCCTTTGAATCTAACTAACTAATCATAAAGAGAAGGAGAAGGAAGAAAAAGTGATGCACCTAATTCCAATGTTTGTCCTCGCTACTCCAACTTGAGCTTGATGTCCGAGCTCCTTAGCATTGTTTGACACCTACAATGAAATGGAAAATGAGACAAGGAACTCCTACTCTATTCTATAATATTAGTCCAATCAAATCCATCTATAATACAAACATATGTAAAGAGACATAAGTTATAAGGAAATAGGACAAGCAATAAATTAATATGAGAACTCAATAAGATTACTTATAGACTATAGATGCAGTTGCAACAACTTCCCCAAGTCCTCCTCATCCAGCCCTTGCACAAAACTCCCAAAATAATGAGATTATAAGTTTGGTATCTCTAAACTCCTCTATTCATGAGATCATAAGTTTGTTCTCTAAACCCCTGTATCTCCTTCTCCATGGAAAGCCCTCATTATATAGGATTTGGAGGCTTAACCACCATGGAGAGGATCACTCATCAGATCCACTAAAAAGGGATCTAAAAGATATTTGGGGAGAAAATATTTAAGGATTTTAGGGAGGAAATATCTCTCAAGGATTTTAAGGAGGAAATGTTTCAACCATCCATGAGATCCTCCACCTTCCCTAAAAAACTAGGAAACCAAATGTGAGGTGGATTCTCACACTTAATTAATTTATTTTTCATGAATATTAATAATATTTCATGTGCACTTGATATTTTGGCCTTCATGTAATATGTCCCTCCTCCACATTGACTAGGAATTGTGACATAGGTTATTCCATGGTGTCAAGGTGTATGAGGCACTTATATGACACTTACGACACTTAGGGCGAGGTAACTAGGTGTGCAATTTTCATGTGTAACAAAATTCCCCCTAAAGTGTGAGGTCAGAAGAGATAATGATGGTTGAAACACTTTACAAATCTCTAATGCAAGGCTGTGGAGTTGGAGAACCTGGAAAAATCTGCAAACAACCATCAAACAATATTAATATATGTTCCATTTCCGAGGCAGGCATACCTATGCTCGGAATACGAGATGACTCAAATCACAACCGCCAACCAATACACTACGGATCCATGAAAAATATTGACTAAGGATATGGCCACCAAAGATACAATGTAGATCCATACCTCCATGACATGAACTGATCGTAGCCATGAAAAATACACAGTGGAGCTACGAGATGATAAAACATAGCCACAAACCAATACAATGTTGATCTATGTGGCAGTCTATACATCAGCATGCTCAAATGATCTCCTTCGCAGCCTGGGAAAATAAATTTAACAAAGTGAATGCTCAACCCAGGGTCTTCGTCCTAATCCCAATGTTGTACAAATCTAGCCATGTGAATAGATGTTTTGATGTCGAACATGGTAGAAACCACTTGATTACTGGTCATTGAGGTAAATTGTTAACAATTGCGAGGGAAATGACCAATGATGTCAATGAAACCCAAGGTACCCTAGTACATTCCAGTGAATGTGAATAAATGATTTGAGGTCAAACATTCATGGAATCATCCAATCAGAGGTCAATGATGTAAACCCACTATTGGAAGCGAGGAGGCCTGTCATTGAGGCATGTAGGTCCCAAGGTACTAACTGGTTTCTAAGTCTAATTCTTGGATGATGTTTTGAATTTGACCGGAAGAGATTTGTTAAAGGAGGGCCTTGATGTATCCCCCATCATCAACACAAAACTAACATAGAAAAGTGATGTAATATGGTGAATCAAATGAGTATGGACTGACACAAGAAATGGAAACTGTAAATACTGCAGATGGATGGTTTGAAGTGAAACTTCCCTTGAACATGATGAGGCATGACAACTGACTTGGCAACATTGACTTGACGAGTACCAATAATGTAATGTGACATCAATAAGATAAATCTTTGACTGGATGAAAAAGTATGGCGACACATGGAATTGGTATGAATCAGAGACAAGCGGATTACCCAACTCTAAGATGAGACAAAAACAGGTGCCATGTTCAAGGGAGACAATAGCTTCCATAAAGGTTTCTAAAAAACTTGACCCACTTCCTTCAATTTCCCCCCCACCCAGATAGACGAGTACCTCTTTTTAATTTAATGAGCTCGAGGAGGGTAACACATGCTCGATATAACTCACCTTCGATAAGTTCCTCTTCCTTTGTTTAACGAACTGGAAGAAGTAAGGGTTCATTCCCATATGGTCCCTTGAATGTGTAGTTTAGCGAGTCCAGAGAAGGAAAAATTGGTGGTTTTTCATGTTTAGGGAGTCTGAAAAGAACTTAAAGGTGACTCCAGGGTTGTCCTTTTTCGTAATTTTAGTCTCACGAGGCCGAAAAAGAGATAAACTACCACTCGAAAGATGCCCTTTCAAACCTTTTAACAAGTGTGAAAGGAAGCAAGATCACTCAAAAATATTTTCATGTTTAGAGGGTCTGAAAAGATCTTAAAGGAGACTCCAGGGGGTTCCTTTTTCGTATAACCTTTACGAGTCCAAAAAAGTGATAAAATTCTACTCGGTTACATTCTCATGTTTTTTTGAGCATGAGAAAGAACAAAGACTAATCTCGGTATTGGTTTCAATTTTACACAAGCTTGAAACAAAATTAAACTTATTCTTGTAAATTCCCAACGTAATTTCCAAAGGTAGGGATACCCATGGATGGTTGGTACTATGCCCCCAACTTAAAAATCTAGTGGCATAACTCCAGAATAATAATCAAAGGAAACTTATGATTTTAAATTCCCAATGTAATTTCCAAAGGTAGGAATACCCATGGATGGTTGGTACTCTGCCCCAGCTTGAAAAGCTAGTGGCATAACTCCATAATGATAATCAAAGGCTGGAGACATGCCCCCCCAATCTTCATTTCATTCGCCGACTTTGAGGTTGTCACCAATTTCTATACTAGATGGAGAAAAAGGATAAGGGTGGATGAAAGGAAGGTTTAAATATGAGACCTAATGAAATACTCGACTCGACATATATGAGATCTAGCTAAAGACTCGGCTCAACATATACGAGATATAATGAAAGACTCAACTTGTTAGGAGAGGTGACTATTTCATTTTTTAACGAGCTTGGCACAGGAAAAGAACTATGCTCAATACCTATGTTTCATATTTTAACAAGCTTTCCATGGAGAAGTAAAACTATGCTCAAGGTTCCTGGTTCAATCCCCAGATTTATGTTTCATTTTTTAATAAGCTTTCCATAGAGAGGAAAAATATGCTCGTAGCTTCTGTTTCATTTTTTAGCGAGCTTGCCACAGAGAAGTAAAACTATGCTTGTGGTTTTGGGTTCAATCCTCAGATTTTTGTTTCATTTTTTAACGAGCTTGCTATACAGAGGAAAAACTATGCTCGTGACCTCTGTTTCATTTTTTAACAAGCTTGCCACATAGAAGAAAAACTATGCTCATGGTTCTAGGTTCAATCCCCAGATTTCTGTTTCATTTTTTAACGAGCTTGTTACAAAGAGGAAAACTATGCTAGTGACCACTTCTTGATCATGTATTCCGAGAGGATAATACTCTAGAAGGAATTCTTGTCAAGGGACAAACGTCAGCCATGGCTTCTAGAATATCTTCTCTAGATGGAAGAAAAACACTTTGGAAGGAATACATGTCGACGACCTAGATAAGGGTAGGGAGATTTGGCTCTAATATCCCTATCGAAGAGATGACCATGTCAAATACTGGATATAATTCAAGAGAAGGGAGGGATTCCCTTTCATGCAGGGTTGAACGCATGGGGCAGGTTGTTACATAATTGACCCATGGAGGGGCGGACATCCCTGACATGTACGGACCATTCAGGGAAGGCAGATGGTTGACCATCATATGAGGTTCAATGAATGAAAGGTTGTCGATTGTTACTATGTTTCCATTGTGAGGGAAACACTTCAATTGAAAGAGAGTGGACTAAAAATATCTCATAGCATATACATAGTCTCTCCCAAGGAGTAGGTGAAAGTCCAAGGGGTCGTGAACTACCATTACAATGACGTAGACCATTTTTCCTCCCAAAGTAACTGGAAACTAAGGAAGTATCCCTAAAGGTCGACTAACTCTTCTGTCAAAGTTCAATAGATTCTGAGTCACAGGTGCAAGCTGCGGAGAACCAAAATCTTTCCAAGCATTCACGGATAAGATGCTAACATAAGCACCTTCGTCTATTATAGTGTTAGGAATAGTCCTATCACAAACCTGCATGGTGATTTGGAAAGGCACGTAAGAGGGAAGATAGGGTTCTATCAAATGATCTCAATCGATAGAAATCATCTGATTGCTTGAATGGGGTGCCATCGGGATGGGCATAGTCCCCCCTTGTCCGGGTGAATCATTATTAATGAGGTAGACCTGAGAAACATCCCCACTCTTTGATTGAGGAGTGGGATCGATTGGTGGTGGAATCGGGTCGACCACTTTGGTTGCACTCTTCAAGGGAGGAGTGGGATCGACTGAAGGTGGAACCAGAACGAACACTTTGGCACTCTTCAAAGGAGGAGTGGGATTGACCGATGATGTAACCGAAGCAACCACTTTGGCACTCTTTAGAGGAGGAGTGGGATCGAACTATGATGTAACCGGAGAAACCACTTTGGCACTCTTTAGAGGAGGAGTCGGATCGACCGATGACAGAACCAGAGCGACCACTTTGGCACTCTTCAGAGGAGGAGTGGGATCGATCGATGACAAGACTGGATTGACCACTTTGGGTTCACTCTTTATATGAAGAGTGGCGCTGACCGATGATAGAACTGGATCAACTACTTTTGTTAGTGGTTCAACCGAGGATGAAACCAGATTGACCACCTGATCAATCGAACTGACTGGGGATGGAACTAGATTGACCAGTCCATCAACTAATAATGGGTTGGGAGAAATATTACGATAACCAGTTGGAAGTTGAAGCTTTTCCAAAAGAGAAGAAGCCTCATCCATACAAGGAAAAAATTGAGAGTAATGATCACCTTCACATAACATGCAAGGAAATTTTATAGTTGTCGTCTTCTTACCAACCTTAATGTCACTAGTTGACGAGGCATCACTAGCATGTCCAGCAGGGGCCGATGACATGGAAGACCACATTTATAAGACCTTGGGAATACGAGGGAAATCCCTCAAAAAGTGGTCACCCTTACAAAGAATGCAAGGGAATTTGGGTTTTTGATTCTTCGTTTTAGTCTTATCAACCTCATCAACACTCCTAGTAAGATTAACAATAGCTAGTTGCTTGGATCCAACATCTGATGTGGTTGGAGGCTTGGTCCTTTTCGAGTTCTTCTTCTTCTTCTCTTTCTGTTTCTTCTTCTTCTTATCAACCTGGCTACTTACTTTAGAGATTTCACCAGGAGAAGAAGGAGAAAGGGAAGGAGACTTAACGAGTGAAGAAGTAAAAAATTCGACATGAGGTTGATGTGTGGGTGGTGTGCTTACATCTGAAGCACTAGGTGCATTCTAGATTACCGGAGTGGAAAAAAACCATACCGGTAACCCAATTGTGAGACCTGGAAGGCCCAAAGTAGCGATGTAAGGAGGACCAATGTTTCTGTAAGAAGGAAAAAAAAAAGGTTCCCCTGGAACAGGGGTTTCTTCATTGGTAGTTCCGGGAACTGTCGCCATAAAACACAAATCCAACCTAGAGTTTGCTAGGGAAAATAAACAACACACGCTAAAAATCTAGGAAGTAAGCAAACAAACAAAACCTTCTCACAATGAACACACTAGTTGGTGATGAAATACAACATCGCGAGAACAATATAAGAAGGGGATGAGATAGAGCAGGTGGAAAAGTTACGTTGACGACCTGCTTAACGGACTTACACCCTGGTGCAAGATCCCACACATAATCGTGGGTATACCCTCCAAGGAGTTCGAGTGAGTTTGACCAACGTCGATTCCATGTACTGTGAAGACTTTCCCATCCACATTCACCTCGTGTAAATACCCTAAAGAGATAGGCTAATAAGGTTACCAATTACGACAATAATGCATGGAGAAGCAGTCGACAATCCGATACACGCGCAAGGGCATGGTATCTAAGCCCAAAATTTCCTAGAGAAGATATGCACAGGATTTTCTTCTCGAGTGACCCCCAATAATATGCACAATGTCTACAATAAGACCAACAAAGTAGGCTGAGTAACTCTTTCGGCCCTAATGCGACCTCGTGATTGACCCTTGTGTTAGAAGGGCTTCCCAGGACAAAATGTAGCAAGTGGATTTAAACTCTCCCTATCACAAGATACTATGTTTGTTTACAGCTTTGGAAAGCTATATTTCACACCTATTCCAAATCCCTACACCCTAAGATAATGTAGGTTTGCTACCAGAAAATATAAAAATGTCTAATCAATTTTTATAAGCGCTTTATTTTAAGGCTGTTGTTTACTCAAGAGGAAAATGGCGTGGACTAAATGGTGTTTTGACCGACTCTAAACAATGCAAAGAAATGAGAATGCAAATATTTCACTTCGATGAAAGCTATATTACGAGAAGGAGAAAACATTTATCATTCCCAAATGTACAATGTCCCAAAATTTTATTAAACTCATCAATATCAAGATCTTCAAGAAATGAGTCAAAGAGACTGTACATCGAAAAATGCCAAAAACCATGCAATTTCACTACTTTAAATGAAATCTAGTTTCACTACCCAAAAGAAAGAATGCAACTATCTTCTTTGTTTGATTCTAATGTAGAAATAAAGTAAATACAAATGCTTTAATGCTCCACCACTTTCAATTAAAAGAAAGAGTCAGATGCAGATGCAAAAGACACGAAGCGACAGAGGTCTTCAAATAAAGCATGCACTCAAAACAATGAGATCTGAAAGAAAACAAGTAGGAGATAACCTGTTCTAAGAAGAACTCAATCAAGGATTTGAAAATTAACAAGAATTCAAGGAGTACAAGAAAAGGAAGAGAAGAATCCAAGAAAAGACAGGGAGAAAGAGGAATCACTCAAACTATCCCGACAAACCTAGCAGCAAGAAAGGGCAATTTCACATTTATGAAAAAGTTTCAATCTCCAATCAAGACAATAGGGAGTGATAAGTACCAAATATCAAGCTAAATAACTTCACAAACCAACATACAGAGTCTAGGTAAAGACTTCTGCAAAATAGACTAAAGAAATCTGAGCAGAAGAAGGCAAAAATCCTCCAACAAAGAGACTAGCGCTCCCTATCTCAAGGGCATAGAGTGCTACAACGCTCTGTAAAGAACTATAGGGGAGAACTAGTTAGAGATCAATGCTCTGATATTCACTCCAGGGGAGCTCTACCCTTGCCATAAAGTAAAAAAAAAGCCACAAAATTAAAAAAAACTCACCCAGAATTCACAGAAATTGGTGAAATTGCTAGTGAAGATGGGAGAAAGGTAATGGATCATGAACAAACAAAAACAATGATCTAAAAGGTGGGAAAAGGGCAGGGACAATCCAAAGAAATACAAATCAATGTCGTTCCCCAGTGGAGTCTCCAATTTCTATTGTAGGAAAATCCCCTTGCGGACATGTGAATCTCCTCTTGGATTCTAAACCCCTATACCAAGACAAAAAACATGCTAACATTGGACACTAACATTTGTTTGATTCTAACTAAATAATGATAAAGAGAAGGAGAAGGAAGAAAGTGTAATGAACCTAATTCCGATGTTTGTCCTCACTGCTCCAACTTGAGCTTGATCTCCGAGCTCCTTAGCATTGTTTGACACCTGCAATGCAATGGACAACGAGACAAAGAACTCCTACTCTATTCTATAAGATTAGTCCAATCAAATCCATCTATAAGACAAACATATGTAAAGAGACATAGGTTATAAGGAAATAGGCCAAGCAATATATTAATATGAGAAATCAAGAAGATTACTTATAGACTGTAGATGCAGTTGCAACAACTTTCCCAAGTCCTCCTCGTCCAGCCCTTGCACAAAGCTCCCAAAATCATGAGATCATATGTTTGGTATCTCTAAACTCCTCTATTCATTAGATCATAAGTTTGGTGTCTCTAAACTCCTCTATCTCCTTCTCCATGGAAACCCCTCATTATATAGGATTTGGAGGCTTAACCACCATGGATAGGATCACTCATTAGATCCACTAAAAAGGGATTTGAAAGATATTTAGGAGAAAATATTTCTTAAGTATTTTAGGGAGGAAATATCTCTCAAGGATTTTAAGGAAGAAATATTTCAACCATCCATGAGATCCTCCACCTTCCCTAAAAAAATAGAAAACCAAATGTGAGGTGGATTCTCACACTTAATTAATTTCTTTTCCATGAATATTAATAATAATTCATGTGCACTTAGTATTTTGGTCGTCATGTAATATATCCCTCCTCCACATTGACTAGGAATTGTGACATAGGTTATTCCATGGTGTCAAGGTGTATGAGACACTTATATGACACTTACGACACTTAGGGCGAGGTACCTAGGTGTGCAAATTTCACATGTAACACAAATGCAACAAATAGATGCATTGGAGGCCGAATGCCTATATTTGTGCTCCCTAGTTCTTCCGCAACAATTGGATTTGCTTTCTCGAGTTTCGAACAATCAGAATTATGTGAACTCATTTAAGAAAAATCCAAGGGATGATGAAATAAGGGGTTAGCTTCATGACCCTATGGAAGTGGAAGAGACAGGCTCCCTTCACTTTCTTGAGGAACAGGACGTCTAGGACTGTGCTCCACCCTGACTGGTTATGTTTTTCAAAGTTGTAATATGTTTAGGTCAATTTGTCACAGAAGCTACTAGTTGTAATACTTGGAATATTCGTTTAGAGGAAGTTATAGAGTCCTTGTTAGTATTATTAGAAGTATGTGTAGTCACAAATCAAACTAAAATCTTTTGCATGTATGTGTTGCATGTTTTAGAAAAATCCTTAATAAAAATAATTTCTATATCTATTAAAAAAAACAGTATTATATAATTTTAATTTAATTTTAATTTCAAACTGTAAATTTTTAAATATAATGAGAATTTTATTATGATTCAAGTTTTATGTATATTAAACAATGTTCTACATATTTTAGCAATTTTAACATGATTGTCTACAACAAGTAGTTGATCAATCAATGTGAAGTTTTAACTTCATCTAATCACTGATTCAATTGATATAGATTCCTTTTTTATCATGGAATTTTACCACACTATTAAATATTAAATGTGGTCATTGTTATTCATTGCATAATCCTCCTCGGCAGGGATTTCAGCTCTCTATTGACATTTTCATATTTGTACTAAAGATTGCATGAATGCTGTTTTTTTGTGTTGAATGGAGATTTTTTTTTGCAAACTTTCGTATAAAGAAAGCATTGTTTTTCGTCGAATGGAGAATTTTTCGCGAACTTTGATATAAAGAAAAGCTAAACAAGATTTGTTCCCCGTGAAGTTCTATGATTGTGGAGACCTCAATTTGCTTGAAAATAAAAAGTCGTTCCACGTGAAGCTTTATAGACTTGGAGGCTTTGAAAATAAATATCATATGAACAAACTAATTCCACGAAAATAATATTTTTCCATATCCATGTACATAGTTAAATTGAAGTGAATCCAGATTCCACCTAAAGTGATAAAGACTTTAAATTAGTTGAAGCAAAGGTTACAACCATAATAAAAGTCAACAAAATAATTTAGTAACATTGTAATGGGTTTCACTATTTTAGATTTTATGTATGGGGTTGATGGCTAGGAGCTGTGAAAATCACATGATTTTTCTTAGATAATTTTAACTATGATTAATAAAGAGGGTTTTTTGGTGGATACTTATGAGGTATTGACATTGCCTTTTGGTTATGGAGTATAACTTAAAACAATTTGTGATTGGTTAAAAGATCATCCTAAAAATAAAAGAAACAAGTTAAGTACCAAAAACCAAAAAACATTTCACATAATGGAAGTCTATCTCTTATTGATCATTCACATGGTCGAGTTTTATTTGCACTTGAAAACTAAATCTAAGTGATACCACCTAAAGTTCTATAATTTTATAAACCTTGAATTAGTTGAAAACAAAAAAACACAACTTTAACTAAAAAAACACCTTTATAAAAGGGAACAAACTAATTCAGCTAAAATTTAAAGAATTTTTTATCCATATTCATATAAATAAATCTAAATGAAAGTGATTGTACCTAAAATTATATGATTCGAAAAACTTTAAATTAATTAAAACAAAGATGACAACTTTAATCAAAATGAACAAACTAATTCAACTAAAATTGAAAGATTTTTTTTTCCATATCATATAAAAAGAAAGTTAAATCAAAGATGCAAAATTTAAATCAGAAATGTGCCACTTAAAGTGTTATAGGTATGAAAACATTAAATTAATTGAAAACAAAGATCATAATTTTACTTCAACTTAAATTTAAAGAATTTACTTTTTAATGTTTAAAGAAATCTAGATAATTATTCCATCTAAAGTTCTTTAGTATTATAAACCTTAAATTAGTTAAAAATGAAAATCACAATCTTAATTAAAAACAACTAACTAATTCAACTAAAATTCAAAGAACAGTTTTTTCTAAATTTTCAAGTAAAGAAAGTTAAATCAAAATCATCTCACCTAAAATTGTATAGTTTTGGAGACTTTAAGCTAGTTAAAAATAAAGATCACAATCATCTCACTTAAAGTTTTATAGTTTTGGAGACTTTAAATCACAATCTTAAAATTTTATATATATATATATATATATA
>CBVK0100692727.1:0-11077 GCA_900067695.1 Picea abies
CGAGATCGGTCTCGGCATTCCTGCTGAACCGCTCTTCCGATCTCACTGGACTCCATGTGCTGCACATTGTATTGATTTGATGCTCGAGGATATGGGGAAAACCTCCTTCATCAAGGAGGTGATTGATCAGGCTAGGAGCATCCCCAAGTTCATATATAACCATATTTGGGTTCTTAGCCTCATGAGGAGACACACCAGAAACGGGGAGTTGCGACGTCCCGCAATCACTCGTTTTGCCACAAACTTCATTACTCTTCAGTCTTTGCTTCAATGTCAGTTTGAGTTGAAGCAAATGTTTGTTTGTGATGAGTGGCGGGATTCTACATATAGCAGGAAAGAGGATGGGAAAGCCATTGCCAGATTGGTGTACAGTGACTCCTTCTGGGAAGGAGTGGCAGAGGTGTGCTCAGTGAGTGAACCTTTGGTAAAGGTTCTGAGATTGGTTGATAGCGACAAGCCTGTAATGGGCTATTTGTATGAGGCCATGGATAAGGCCAAAGAAGCTATTCGGGCTTATTATGTGGGAAAGGGTAGCCACGGGTTTCAGAGACAGATGTTATTATGGGATTTGATTGATACTCGATGGACCGGGATGCTCCATCGACCCATTCATGCAGCAGCTATTTTCCTTAACCCTGCATTTTCCTACAAATGCAACTTTGATTTTGATGGCGAGGTGATGGAAGGGCTCCATGCTTGTCTTCAGAGGATGGTACCTGATGTCGCGATTCGCCTTGATATTAATCGCGAGATAGAGATGTATCGGGATGGCACTGGACTATTTGGCTATGAAGATGCTATTGCTTCAAGGAGCATTTTGTTGCCACGTAAGTCATTAAAATTTAGAAGATAGTTCAACTTAGAACTTTATGTTTTTAAAATTCAAATTTCAATTATGTCTTTTAAATTTAAAAATTTATTTTAAAGTTCAATTATGTTTTATTTATGTTATCTTTCTTTCTTATTTGTTGTAGATGTTTGGTGGCGAAACTATGGTGCAAGGGCACCAAATTTACAGAAATTTGCCATCCGAATCCTAAGTCAAACATGTACCTCTTCGGGATGTGAGCGCAATTGGAGTGTATTTGAAAAAATACACTCAAAGAAACGCACCAGGTTAGAACTTATGAGCTGTTACATTTATTGTAATTCGTAATTTATGAGTCTATGACCGTCTAATATATTATACTTTATGAGTCATGACCCTCAAAAGTTAAAACTCATTAAATTTTTTATGACCCTCTTACAGGTTGGAGTTCTCACGTCTCAATGACTTGGTGTATGTCCATTACAATCTTCGACTATGGTTGAAGCAAGTTGACAGAACACCAAATGTGTATGCCATTTCCTTGGACAATATTGATGTATTGTCTAAGTGGAGGGTGGAGTCTGAGATGCCTACCATGGAGGAGGCACCTGCATGGATAGATGAGGAACCTGAACAGGGAGAGGAGGAGCAACAGGGAGAGAAGGAGCAGGAGGACGAGGAGGAGTGGGCCGAAGACATCATGGAGGGTGATGTGCAATCATCAGCACAACCTTCTACACTTATTGATGTATCTACTCCTACAGACACCAGTGGCCATCCACTATCAGATGCAGGGCCTTCTACTGTCAGGGGCAGGCCTGACAAACAACCCCTTATATTTTCTCGTAAAAGGCCGAGAGGTGGAGGTCGACGTTGATATTAGATAGCTAGCTAGCTGCTAGTTTTGTTTCATTTGTCATTGACTCATTATATATCAGACATCTACAGACTCCATCATGATGATGAATCATGAGATACATTTTATAATTATATATGTGATGTCATTTTGATGTATAACTTTTTATTTGGCATCCACTAGTGACTACATATATATCAGTGATTTCTCCATATTTATGTGCCAATGTGTTTATCTGATGTTGTTGTTGCTTTATATGTTTAAAATTTTGAAAAAAATGAATATATTTTGTATTTTTTAATGTTTCTCGTGGTTTTCCGATTTTTTGCCGACTTTTTCCGACTTTTGCCGAAACGATTTTTTCCGGACCCTCGCCGACTTTTTGCCGTGGTCGACTTTTACAACACTGATTTTGAGGTCAAATAATGGAGGAGAATTCACATCAGATGTATTTAAGGCATTCTGCAAAGAAGTTGGGATTAAGAGGGAGCTCTCTACTCCCTACAATCCTCAACAGAATGGTGTGGCAGAAAGAAAGAACTGTACAATCAAGGAAGCAGTAAAGGCCATGATTCATGATCAAGACTTACCGATGCATCTGTGGGCAGAAGCAGCCAGGACTGCAATATATGTACAGAACAAAAGTCCCCATAGTGTACTTGGGAATAAGACACCATAAGAGATGTTTACAGGTGAAAAGCTAGAGGTCAACCACCTGAGGATATTTGGTTGTCCAGTGTATGTACATGTCCCCAAGGACAAGAGATCAAAGTTGGATCCCTCAGGAAAGAAGGGTATATTTGTTGGATACAATGAGACATCGAAGGCATACAGAGTTTACATCCCTGGTCATCGACAGATTGAGACTAGTAGAGATGTCACCTTCGATGAGGATGCAACTTTCAGTAGATCAAGACAAAGTCATTCAGAAGAGATTCATGATGAGGAACCTGAAGCTCACAGAGTTGCAGATACAGATGCAAGTGATGATGTTGTACTAGAATATCATGATATGGAAGAACCACAAAGACCTGCAGATTCATCCCGAGAGATGAATACTAAGAAGAGAAGACTAGATTGGGCTCGAGAAATTATTCAGGATGCAAAGAAGTATGGTGCTCCATATGGATCCTTCAAAGAAAGCAAGAGACCACGACCATATTCTAGTTACGTGGCATTGTTAAGTGACATTATTAATGTGGAGTGTTATCACTGAAATTTCGTCCGCAAATGGTTACAGGAATCCAGCGTCTCCAAACACTTATTAGTTCATCCATGGCCCAAAAAATGCATCTGCAAAGGGCCCAAAACTATACAACCAGTTATAAAATCAGCATGTGCTTAGAATACACAGGAAGTGCGCGCACATGCGCCAGTCGAAAACGTCGAAAAAATGCACATGCGCCCGATGCGCGACTGTGGACGCAAAAAACCGCGCACACCTCAGAACGACGCATTTATGATTTTGGTTAGCCTCCCACCCACTTTTGGTTCAACTCCCAAGTCGATTTGACCCTCAAATCCAAACTGAATCCGAGTGGGGGGCTGGTCAAAGACCTAGATGTGCCCTAAATGGCACCTTGTTCACACTAAAAACTGGTTGAATAATGCCTCAGAGCTTTGCTATAAAAAAAGGCCATGGGTGCACTATATTTCCAAGAATCTATTTGTATTGTTATGCTGCCTCTATTCTCCTCCAAGGAACATCTTTCCTCATTGGAGCATATAAGCATCATTTCATTGGGCCATTCACATCACCTCTTGAGTGAATGAGCTTTGGATTTCTTCACCATTTCCTTCTAGTTTGCTATTTGTAAGAAGAGCTCAATCATTGGGGGGTCAAGAGCCCTCCCTTGGAGGAAGAGAGGACCCATAAGTCTCCCTTTCTCTTTGATGTTTTCCCACTAATACAATCAATCCATTGGTGGCATGAATGTTGTTTGTTTTTTATTCCAATATCCTTATGCACTCAAGTTTAGTTTCTTTTATTGTTTTTAGTTTAGTTGTTTGTTTATTTCATATGCTTGATGTTTCTAACTCTTGCATTCACTTCTGTCTTGTCTAGCTAACCCAATTGGACTTGTAAGTGTCCTTTTACTCATCTAGGTGACGAAAAGGATACAACAGATTGGCAACTCCATTGGGGATAGGTATCAATTTCCTCCCCATTTGGGTTGTTTGAGCACTTCTTTTTGGTTTATTTAACTTGCAGGAACCATAACCGGTCCAAGCCTTCTTGCAAAAAGCTAAATTCGGAGCTGAGCTAAGAGAATTTCATTCGAAATTTTCTTCCCGACCGTGTAACAGAAAGTGCGCGGGTTTTTTAACCCACAGGCACATCTTCCGAGCACGTGCGCCAAAATCACTTTGTTTGCTCAGCGCCTTTTGCGCACCTGCGCCAATAGGTCGTTTCTGGTTTGCGCATTGGCGCTACATGCACCTCTGTCTACTCTGTGACCCACGCATCTGTTCAGAAATTCAAAGATTGTAAGGGTTTTTGTGATATGTTGAAGGCCCATAGCCTTCCTAAGCTTGATTCTATGCAAATTGTAATATGCATCACACTTAGATTCCCTCTCCACATGAAGGGTTAGTCAAAACGTAGGCACTTAGGGGGATAAAATTCATATTTATTCTCTTTTTGCTTTCGTTTTGTCACATGGATGGCTTGCTTTGATTAAAGTTAAGTTGGAATCATTCTATATCACATATATAACCACTTGCATTGGGACCAGAAATTGAACGTCGATCATTGAGTATGCTCTTCTCTCGCACCATAAAGCGATCTTGAGAATCAGAAAAACGATTGAGGGAAGATTTCATCTCCCTTAAAGACAAAATCTTTAGGAGAGGACAACAACCCCCTCAGGACTCCTCTTAGTTTCTTTTTCAAACACATCTTAAATTTGTAAGGGCCCATACATGCCCGCATGCTACAAAGATAGGATAGTTTTGAATTTGTTTTCTTAGATTACATCAGTAAGGAAGTTTAAAGGTTTTGTAATGGACCAATACTTGCCCACATGTCCACAATCTAGCATAGTCTTTTGAAGCTCTCTTAGATTAAATCACACTAGGGAGTTAAAGGATTGGTAAGGACCCATATGTCCACATGCTAGTTCTCTAGGGACTTTAAAATTCCGCAAGGTTGTACCAATGACATTTAGTAAATTAGGTAATCAAAACTTGTAAGGACCACACGAAGTCCACATGCAACAAGGTGACACCTAACTTATTAAAAATTTGGCACACTTTCACTTATTCACACACAAAGTCACTACCCACTCACATAGTTTCATCTAGAATCGTGGAGGTAGAAGTAGGTTTCCTCCAAAGGGATTCTGAAATGCCCCACCCTTTTCTTGACGATACTATCCACTCCCACTTAATTTCAACAAGATTGGTTCACACCCCCAATCTCTCAAACAACCACATATAAATTTTTTCTAAAAACTCACTAAGTTTTCCTCCACAGGAGGTGCCAACAAATTTTTTTTAGTCTATGTAGGATCTCGGGGATAGGCATCCAAATAACTCCCCGTTATCTGGTTCTCACATCTTCAAACATTAGAAGTTGTCAAATAGAGAACTTTAAATCGTCCAAGTCAAGTGTTCCTAACACCATAAGGCAGAGAGATACTCATGAAGGGTTGAAGGCCGAGGTCTGATTGCTCTGTGCATCCCCCCTTGAGGCACCCATCTCTTGGACAAGATCCAGCCCGTGACCCATTTCTGAGGCCGAAAATCTAAATGCCGCACTTTGACCGAGGTACCTAGTGACCAAATTTTAGGACATCTACCCAAGTGGCAATTGTGGGCTGCAATTGCACCTTGATCGGATTTTGTGTGGCTATTGGAAAATATCGCCAGCTCTTTCGGGATATGCCCCCTCTACCCCTCATTATAATTGATTATTTCATCCTTCACTTGTTCCTCTTCCAGTGGCTTCAGACCCCACTGTTGACTGCTATTGAAAGGTCCAGTGCTATTTGAGAGGAAGGACGTTACGTCTTTTAGGACACGAGCATTTGTTTTCTTTGTTCTCCCACGTGGACAAAATCCACTTACCCACATATATGCTGATTTATGTATGATGCTCTTGTGATTACATGCGATTGTGAGATATATTGTGAAGGTCCCAAAAAATTATAAACAAAGACTCTTGTTCATTTATTGTTCTCATCACCATTTGCACACATCCACTTTTCTAGTCGGACATCATAGGGGACCCACAGAATCCCCGTTGTTCTAGACTCTTGCTAAATCTCCCTTCTATTCTAGGGGGAGTTCCTAGTCTTGCCAACTCATCGGCTCCACCGTCTCACACCCCTGTGAGTGCTACTATCTTGGGATCAACTTTGCTTGGTTCCATGTTACTTGGGTCCACTTCCCAAGGTCAACCGTCCACTCGCTCTCCTTTATGCGGAAGCGGGGGGCCAACTTCTTCCCAAGGGGGAAGTACAACCCCACCTAACCCCCCTCACGGGTCAGGTACACACACCACTCACACAATGGCTGGAACTAACCCTCCACCACCACTCCAGATGCCATACTTGGCTTCTCTCAACATACCGAATCTGAGCAAGTTGACAAATGATCCTATATTGCATGACCCTACATGGCCTGCAATGCCCACCAAACTACCTTCAGACATCCCCAAGTTTGAAGGAAAGGCAGGAGACGACCCTGCCAACAATGTCATGACCTTCCACTTATGGTGCTCTTCAAACAGCATCATGGACAACTCCATCCGACTAAGGTTATTCCAATGCACACTCACTGGCCCATCAGCCAAATGGTATGTAGACGAAAAATCAAGGTCCCATGCGACTTTTGAATCTTTGTCCAAAGCCTTTTTGACCTTCTTTCAATTACCAATCCGCCATGACAATGGTCTTGAACTACTCTCCAATTTTAAACAAACCTCAGCCACACATATCGTTGACAACATTCATGAATGGCGTCCACGACGTAGTTTATGCAAAGCAAAAACCACCAAGAAACAATGCCTTGATTGGTTTCTCAGATCATTTGTCTCACTCCTCAGCAAAGATGTGGCTTCCACCTTCCCCCAATCCGAAGAAGACGCCATCAACAAGGCTCAACAATACGACCTCATCTATTCACAGTCAGGATACTTATACACAGTACTACCTGACCTCCCAAGACCCATACCATTCGGTCAGGACAAACCTGGGATGTCTCACTCAGCGGCTGGATTTATTGGTACCACAACACACCACAATCCACACCCCCAACAACCACCTATGTATGGAACACCTCAATATCCGTCGATATATGGAAGAACCCCTTATTATCCTCCTCCCCCTTATCAACAACCATACCTTGTTTCCCTTCCTCCACCCATAAGCGGACCCCCGTCAGCACCCACAATGCACCTAGCTGTCCAACCAAGTTCTGGTACCCCCTCTACCTCAGCTTACACCCTAAGCACTAGTGAAAGCGCTACGCCTTCCTATGTACCCTACGGATCATTGCCACAAAATAATGCGTACTTTCCATTTCCTAGCCCTCCACAGCCTATGGCTCCACCACAAGGACATCCACACGCTGGGACAGCCCTCTCCCATTCAACAATATCAAAATTTTGAACAACTGAATACGGAAAATCCGACCCATCAGTCGAATAATGCCAAAAAGAAAGGAAAAAACCGAAACAATAATAATCCAGGACCAGGTGGGAATCACCCCCAATAAAACCAACCGGCCGAGGGCAACCAGAATCAGGGGAATTAGAACCCCCACAGGGGCAATAATAACAAACACCAAGGGAAGAATAACAACAATCTTCGGACAAACTTCCCTTGTGCCCTTTGCGGTGAGTATGTCCATTATACTCACCATTGCCCTCAAATCGCTATCTTTAAACGGATGAAAGAATCTGGAAATGGACCACGTTTCCCAGCACCACCTGCCCCTCAGCAGGCCCCACAACAATATGTGCAGCAACTACCCCCAGTCGTGTTGCAAAACCCCATTCCACACCAAGGGGTGATGAACACCCAATAGGAGATGCATCCTGCCTCCCCACAGACGGGACAATATCCAAACCCTGACACTCCTACAGATCACACTATCCTTCTCACTAGCGAGGAAGAAGTTCTTCTCCAAACGCGTAGTCGTCAATACAACGCATCCCCTGACTCTGCTCCTACTACCTCGGAAGCAGCCCCAGTTACCACTGGACCACCTTTGATGATTCCACGCCCTAATACTGAAACACCCCTTCGTATTCCTTGAATCCCATTACGACGGAATGTCAACAACCCTAAGGCTAGGGCGGCACACAATTATAGTCTGGTCGATGACTTGGCACAATCTCCTGCTGCCACATCAGTTTTAGAATTCCTTCAAACCCGTCCTACTCAATGGAAGTCATTACTTTCCGCCCTGGGGCAATAGAACCTGCTGACACTCGGCTCATCACCTTTGATCTTGATAGTGGGGAACCCTGTCTCCCTGCTCTAGTAGCTTTCCAAATACCGGTTAAAATCTGGAACATCATAGTTCATTGTTGCATCATTGATAAGGGTGCATCCACATGCATCATGTCCAAAACCATATGGCAGAAACTTGGCTCCCTTGAGCTCATACCATCCGCCATTACTCTGAGAGCTTATGATGGACGACCATCCTCTCCTGAAGGGCTCTTTCAAAACGTCCCCGTTGAACTCGGGGGCAAGACTATCCTCATTGACATTGAAGTTATCGATGCTCCGCTCGATTACAACATCTTGTTCGGACGTAGCTACATGTACGCTATGAAGGCTGTGGCCTCTTCTGTGTTTCACACAATGATGTTCCCCCACAACGGGAAGATCGTCACCATCGACCAAGTGTCACATTATGAGCCCAACCCTTCCTCCAACATTGATAACATCTTACCCTTTGTCCACACTAATCCCGATGCCTACCCACTCGTTGAGATGGGTCCTGGGATTTTCAAAGACCCATTCTTGCTAGGGACATACCATGGAGCACCGCCACTCATACATCCCTCAGCACAAGTCTGTGTCATCCCATCTAATGGAACCGAAACCGGAGATACCCTTCCTCCCACAGAGGCTTCCTTACTATCTGACGTCCCACTCGTCACAGAGCTCCTCCCTCAAGAATCCCCTGAAAACTCTTCAGCTCCACCTGTTCCCAATTTCACCCTCCCCTAGGGCCACATCTTGGTTTGGGAGATAGTCCCCCAAGCCATTACTCAAATCCTCTTCTTTTACCCCCCACCGAGCGTACAAGCTTTCCAGGTAGACGCAACACTTACCCTTCCCAATATGGTGCTGGCAAAACTTACCCCAACCGCACCACCATAACCCCCACCCGCTAGCGCCACTGCTACACTTCCCCCACGAGTTCAGCCTCCTTGCGCACTATGTGAGAAAAATGGACACCCCATAATAAATGCCCGTCTCTCCCTGAGCTACGCAATTTAGTTCAACTCCCTCGAGTAACGACACCACTCGTCGCTTCCTCTAGTTCACCTAGTACTACCACTACATCCCCTACTACAGAAAGCAAAGGGCTGCGAACCAAATTCGCATGTGCAATCTATTCAGAGTATGGCCATTACACCCACCATTGCCCGATGCTACCTCACTTTCGGCAGACGCTAATGGCAGTACGCCAGAGCTTTTAGCAAGCACCCCCTCCATCCGCGCCCTCTCAAACACTCATCACTGACATCCACTATGTCACGACCTCAATCAACGAACATATGAGATGTCCTTGCTCTCTCTGCGAGTCACTTGATCATTTCACATACCAATGTCCTATGATCATTGAATATAGGCGTCGCCAAATGACCCTTATTTAAAATCTTACACCCCCCCCCACTGCGAGCCGAACCAGTGATTACCCCTACTCCATCACCTGATGTTGTTCATATCTTCTCTCCCGAGCCTGAGGTACTCCCTACTCCTCCATGGTTCCTGGATAGCTTATATGAGGATTTGCCCCCAAAGCCCCCCAATTCTCTAGTTCATTTCCCCACGAAAATCTTACGCCCGACTACCATTTTCAACCCACAGTATCTTGATATTTGGTTTATGTCAAGCGAACCATCGCCACCCCCTTGCGTCACCCCCCCTACCTCTTCACCACCAGAAGACAACCACACGGTGACAGTCACCAATGTTACTCTCCTGGATCCCCTGTATTCTCGACAGTTCCACTGTGATGAAGACATCCTCGAGGAATTAACTACCCCCAATTACCCATGGGATCCGCTCCATCACAGAGCGCTCTTTCTTTCAAAGGAAGCCTTTACGCCTCCTAATCAAAGCTCCATATACACAATCGAAACCAAAGACTTTCTCCCATCAGGGCATATAGATTGGTTCAATAACCCTATCCCTGCCCCCGACGCTTTTGAAGAAGGCAACATGGGCAACATTTCCCCCACCGTCAAACTCGATATTTCCATCAAACCTGGAATCGTAGAGGAAATCACCATAGGCGCCGCATGCTCTCCTGAAGAACTCATAGCTTACAAAGCTCTCTTCCAGGAATACCGGAACATTTTTGCCCGGTCATACACAGATATCCCTGACCTTGATCCCTCTATTGTCGAACATCGTATAGACACATGGCCTGATATCACCCATGTACGACAAAAGCAACGTCCACTACACCCATTCAAAGCGACAGCCATCAAAGCCGAAATTGACAAACTACGCGCCGTAGGGTTCATATACCCCATCGCATATACGTTATGGGTCTCCAACCCCGTCCCTGTTAACAAAAAACAAGGCACTATTCGCATCTATACTGATTTTCGTGACCTCAATCACGCTTGTCGCAAAGACAATTTTCCAACGCCCTTTATCGACCAAATTATCGATGATTGTGCAGGCCACAAGGCTTTGTCCTTCATGGACAGTTTCTCTGGCTACAACCAGATCCAGATTCACCCGACCGATCAGTACAATACTGCATTCACTACTCCCTGGGGTACATTTGCATATCGTGTCATGCCTTTTGGCCTCAAGAATGCTGGTGCCACTTTTCAACGCGCCATGACATACATTTTTCATGATCTGGCTCAAATCATCCTCGCCTACTTGGACGATTTCACCGCTCGATCCAAGAAATGCACTCAACATCTAGATGACTTACGCATCGTCTTTCACAGGTGTCGTCAATACAATATCCGCTTGAACCCTCTCAAGTGCATATTCTTTTTACTACTTCTTCTACACCCATATGTGAATAAATATATCTTAATAGTACTTGTCCATATATGGTAAATGTAGGATGAAGGTCCTCGTACCATAAAAGAGCGAAGCTGATTACCTTCTTCATGTTGTTGATGTTGTTGATTACGTACTTGTGGATTGCAAAGTTGAACATCTTTTTCCGGTACGAACATTGTTATCTAGTCCATATTA
>CBVK0100692728.1:0-11077 GCA_900067695.1 Picea abies
ATGGGAAACCGGGCTTGAGCGTTGCTTATGTGTCTTGGAGGTCCTAACCTTGCAGGGTAGGACGGGCAGGAGGTCAGTCGTATTTAGTGGTCAGTTTCACTTTTCGCTGAACGTCTGTGTTGTGCACCTCTGCCTATGGTCGTGTTGTAGTAGTTCTCGTTGAGGCCTTCAGCGTTCTTGTGTTGATCCTCGCGATTGAGTCTTGTTGTTAGTCGAGTGGCGTCGTACAGTTCAAGTATGTTGTTACTTCCACACACGCACACACACCTTAAAACACACACAAAAAAAAAATTGCACCTATCACTCGAATGGTTGTCGTAGCGAGGCGGTTCGTTACAGTTAGATGAGGAAGCTACTTGGAGAAGTATAAATAAGAGAGCAAGGGTCTCTTATGTGTGTGTATCTCTTGAGAATATTGAATATATATCCTTTTTGAAAGATTCATTGCAAGTACTCATGGAAACATAAATATTTATGTAAGACTGAGGTATTGGTGATGAAAGTTTCAGAAATATTAAAAAACCCTAGTTTCTGAGATGTACGTGGGCTATCAATGTAATAAGGTTTGTGAGTACGGGGGATATAAATATAATAGGGTGAATACATACGTGGGCTAGTAGTATAATAGGGAGTGTATATGAAAGAAACTCCATAGAACCTTGAGTAAGTGTTGGTGCCAAGTCCTTGAAGTTTGAAGCAAGTCCCAAGAATAATGGTCTACTAATTCAGATCTGCTATAGAATATATGGTATGGTTATATGTTGTCTTCATTCTTAGATTTTATCATGGTATGGTGAATGCTTGAGGCATTCTTTGTATGGTTGTATTGATGTTTAAATAAGGTATTTGGTTGGTTGAGTAGTTCATATCTCTTCTGATTGAAAAATATCTATAATCTGTGATGTTGTATGGTTGAAGAGCATGCATATGTTGTTGGATGACATAGATATGTTTTGGATTGGTTATGGTACATATTGGCTAGTGAAAGGTAGAGTGTAGTGACATATCCGAAGTGGATGTGACTAAGGAATTAAGATTATGAAGGGAAGAAGTTGTGAAGTTTCATAAATCCTAGCTTCTGAAGGTGTACGCAGGCTGACAGTGGGTCAGGGCACGTACATACGTGTGCTGCAGTAAAGAAATTCCATGTACATACGTAGACTGTAGTATAAACAGGTCATGTACATGTTGAGGATTGATTCCTCTTCTCAATTGATGCTAAGATTTGTAGGTTGAGTCCTGCATTGAGATTTGGTGCTCTTATGGATTTTTTTCTCTATTCAGTTGTTGCTGAAAAATCCCCAAGGATTGTAGTCTGTAATATAAAATAAACTTATACATATATCTTGTGTTCCATGTGGTGACGGCTTATTGATGATATTTTCTGTTGATATATGTTTACATACAAATTGTCATAAATGAAAGTAATGAATCATGAGTAGATGGTGATTGCTAACTAAGGTGTTTTTGTAAAAGAGTGAAAATATCCCTACATTGATTCATCCCCCCTCATAGTGTGGTTGGGGTATCCAACATGAAATGTGTCCCAAGGCATAGGAAGAGATATAATACATTTCCAAGGTCCCTTATTCATCAACAATTGACAGCTTGATGTATGCGATGGTTTGCACAAGACCAGATATTGCATATGTAGTGGGCGTTGTGAGCATGTATATGAACAATCTAGGCAAAGAACATTGGGAGGCAGTAAAGTGGATTATAATGTATTTGATAGGTACTGCTACTCATGCATTATGTTTTGGAGGTTCAAACATTCTTCTACAAGGATATGTTGATTCATATATGGCAGGTGATAAAGACAGTAGGAAGAGAACCACAGGGTATGTTTTTACTATAGGTGGAAAAATAATAAGTTGGATTTCAAAAATGCAAAAGATTGTTGCACTTTCAATAACAGAACTAGAGTATGTTGTTGCTACAAAGGCTAATAAAGAGATGATTTGGTTACATAGGTTTATGGAGGAATTGGGAAAGAAGAAGGACAATAGTAGGTTGTATTGTGATAGTGAGAGTGCCATTAATCTTGAAAAGAAATCAACCTTCCATTCAAAGACTAAGCATATACAACTCATATACCATTTCATACGATCTGTCTTGAAAAATGGACATTTGAAGTTGGAAAAGATACACACTAGTTAGAATCCTACAGACATGTTAACTAAGGGACTAACCAGGGAGAAACTGAGTTCCTACTCAGTTTCATTTGGTCTTCAAGCATGAGGTGAATATGATAAATTTTCCAGGTCCAAGAAGGTTCATATTCCAGCAAATACAATAGCAGTGGAGTTGTTGAGATCAGTCTCCAAGTGGGAGATTTTTGGTTTTGGTTATAGAGGTTTATGGAGGAATTGGGAAAGAAGCAAGAGAATAACAAGTTGTACTGTGACAACCAAAGTGTCATTTATCTTGCAAATAAATCAACCTTCCATTCTAAGACTAAGCATATAGAACTCATGTACCATTTCATACGATCAATTTTGGAAGATGGACAGTTGAAGTTGGAAAAGATACATACTAGCTAGAATCTTGCAGACATGTTAACAAAGGTAGTAACCAAAGAGAAGCCGAGTTCTTGCTTAGTTTCAATTTTTCTTCATGTATGAAGGAGGAGATGGAAAATTTTCCAGGTCCAAGAAGGATCATAGTTCAATAGATACAACAACGATGGAGTTGTTGTGATCAGTCTCCAAGTGGGAGATTGTTGGTTGTGGAGCCTCATTATCTTCCTGATTCAGAGGCCTTTGTTTTCAACCGTATTTATACGCGATGAATACTGTACACCCCTCCACGTGCACGGGGGGTTGTAGGGGGGGATTTCTTCCCTTGTGGGGTCCAGGGGTGCCCCCAAAGGAAAATTTACCTTGTAAATGTATATTGTAATTTCATAGTCAATCTTGACCATTCATCATTAAGTCACATATATGATGGTAGATATTATTTTAAGGTTTTTTCCCTAGAAGGAAACCCTCTTTTATGAGGGAATTGTATTGCGGTTTTGTATTATTGAGAATATTGTATTCAAAAAGAGGAGATTGTGAGAGAGAGAAGATGAAGTTACAATGGGTGTGCTATAGGTTGTGTCCATTCATTTTGTTCGATAATAAAAAGAAAGGACATGACAATTTCTCAGGTGGATGTAGCCCACACTCGGTGAACCACGTATATATGTGCCTTTATTGTATTGTGTATCTTCTGTATTTTATTTCCACATTTGTTTTCTTTTATTTCTCCACGATCCTGTTTCTATAACATGTGTTGACGCCCCTCTACTTTTAATGCTATAACTCTCAAGTACGTAATTATTTTTTAAAATTTAAAATTTAAAAACAAGTAAAAAATATTAAAAATGATATTTTAAAAAGTAAAAATAATTTATTAAAATAACAATCATTTTTAAAATATATTTTATTGATGTGTGAAATTTATTAGCTTTCCAAAATATTTATATTATAAAAATTTGAAACTTAATATATGTTTAAATGATTGAAGTTCGATTAAGTGTACTTAGAGATTACAACTTCTCTAACACTTATATTATAAAAGTTTCAAATTTAACATATGTTTAAATGGTCGAAGTTTTATTATGTATACTTCCATATTGAAATGGTTACATGGAAACCCTAATTTGTTTTCAATCGGCTTGCTTGTGTAAGTCCGTACATGAAACTTAATGATTAAAGTGGAAAAGTGGAAAATACAACCATATTCAATGTTCAAGCTCAACATAAGCAACACTTGATTCAAATGAGGGCTTGCTTGTGTAAGTCCGTACATGAAACTTAATGATTAAAGTGGAAAATTCAATGTTCAAGCTCAACATAAGCAACACTTGATTCAAATGATTTTCAAACTACGAATTAGTGCTTGATATGGAATTCATAATTAAAATTGAAAAGTTTGCCTTATTAAGATCCAAAGCCACTTCTTATTATAGTGGATATTATTAATGATTAATATGTTCTATATAGAGTGACGTCATTAATGATTAATATGTTCTATATTTTGACATACTTCAAATTTTCGTATCAAGAATACCTAAAACATAAATATTAGCATAGGACTAATCATATTCATAACATACTTTTAAAAAAAATATATGTTTACTAACATATACATATGGCTCAAGTAATAAATCTTAAAAAATCCATAAGCTCAAGGTCGATAGTGTTAGTAAAGTGAAGATAAAGTTGAGTTTCAAAACTCTATATCTCAATTACTGTTAGTCAAGTGAAGATAGAGTTGAATTTCAAAACTCTATATCTTAATTCAATTAAATCATCCATCCATGTTCTCAGATATTTGTAACTAACATTGAAGTGTATCAAGGATACCATGGATTTAAAGAAGTGGATTGGGAATGTGAGATTTGAAGCTATGGAATCTTTTGCTAAAATGTCAAAAATCTTATTAACTTTAAAAAAATTTAAGATCTTATTTACTTCTTTGTTGATAATTTTTGATAGAAATTAAAGATATTAGATAAGTTAAAACTTAATATAAGTATTTTTATTTCCAATAACTTGGCCAAAATGTTGTATTCATCCATCCATATATCAATATTGAAGAATTCAATCCATCCTTACAACTTACACAAACAAAAAGTACTCTTATCATCCAAAGGAGCAGGGCATCACTTGAAGGAGAGGAGCCATATTCTCCAATATTATCATCAATGATGATTCAAGAAGAGGAGATAAGTCCTAAAGCATTGTTGGGTTGGGAGTCATGATTATCATGTGTACCATTTGGAGCAGAAGAAGATGATGATGTCACATATTCTTCTTCTCACATAGTTGGAGAAGCTTTGGCAGAGGGAACACCACTTTCACCTTTAATATCATCGGTAATTGAGTTAACCATTGAGTTGATCTTCCTTGTCCATGGGCTCTTCTAGCTACCAAGAATAAGCTTCCATTAAAAAAAAATAATAGGTCACTTGACTATATAAGGCTAACAAATTTATTTTTGTTGAACTCTAATTTCAACATAAAAGTGGAGGCATGCCCTCTGTCCCTTTGAATAAGGTAAAGAGGAAAAGTCAAACATTTATTTAAAATAAACAATTAGAATACACAAAGATAATAATGAAACTTGTAGAATCCTCAAGAGCATGCTTCCACTATATATATCAAATTAGGTTTAAAATTTTTGAAATGCCTACAATAAAATATTCACCATTCTATGTCATATGTAAGAGTAAATAGTAAACGCCATATAACAAACATGGCTCTTACATCGATAAGAATAAATGGTTAAATTGTAAGTGTTAAGATGTCGTCACAATATTGAGTCTCTAGAGCATCCCTATACTTTGTGTAATTAAGTGCTTATGAAGTTGATGGTTAATACCAAATTGACATAGACATACATATATGTGGTAACTTGTTTCATTTTTATTAGAATCATTTTTACCTTCAAATGGTGTTTTCCTTCTCCATTTTCTAATAAAACATTATGGGTCTTGAATCACAAATAATGAATGGTTGGTTACTTAGTTATGGATCTATAGTATACTATAAGATGGTTCAGAAATGGAAAACAAGCTTTCCATCCATGTGAGACATGTTTCCATTTCCAAAATATTGTGGAGAATGTGCATTTTGTAAGATTGGGAATACCATAGATAACTACAACAAAATATGGGTATGGAACACGTTTTTTTTTAACTCTTTGAGTCAAGTTAGAAACATAGTAGAGCATAGGAGTGATGGTGGGAAATATGTTCACATGTGTGGTCATGGGAAGGGGGTGTTGGGATGGGGCTACTAGATCTTGTACGTGGTGGGAGCAGATAGAATCTTTATAATATCATTGTAATATTAGAGAAAAAGATAGTAATGTGTATGTGTCAATTGTGTATAGCTTGGATGGTTGTGAGGAATGATAGTTGTCCTCCCCACCCGTGTTCACTTTCCTTAAAAATGACATGAATAAATATATTGTTGTAATGGCTTCGAGCCTACTATAACTACTCATATTGTTTAGTTGTTCCACCATTAAACCTGAACCTATAATTCCTAATTTTTCTAATTAATGGGAATGTTCTAATTTTTCCCTGTAATAATTTGAGATTTTTTTTTTATTAAATGTTGTTATTGGGTTCATGTTTGAAATTATTAAATTATTCACAAATAGGTATATTGTAATTTTCAAGGCTAACTTCTAGACATTTAGGTCCAATGTCATTGTTTCTTCAGTGGAAGCTTTGAAAGTTTTGGCATTCTAGAAGAGAATTTTCTGAAGCAAACCATCCAAAATAGGTCCAAAATAATAAATCCTCAACCCTCTACCACAGCTGCAAAAAGTGTTTTAAATTGATGTCTCCCTCTAATAGAGACCTTAATTATTGTGTAGGTCCTTCCTCTTTTTGGTACATTCAAGAAATTTGACATTACAGTGTTTGGGATTTGGGATTGAGTACATTTTCCAAAATGTGCAAACGAATGTTAAATATGTCCCACCTATCAATGAGAACAACCTTGAAATGTGAGATGAAATCTATATGGATTATATTATTTCATTCATTATTCCTCTCTAATATTTTCGTTCATGCCTCTATTATGTTAGGATCTACACCCACATTTTCACCTCCAACTATTGCAAAATTGGTTGTCATTTATGTCAATCCTAGAAGAAGTCCAGAAGCCTATATAAGTGATGGGTGTATTTGAAGGGATCTCCAAAGTGGTCCCCTTATGGTGTATCTTTAAGAATGTCCCTCATCGAAATACACTTTGTAGAATCCTACAAGAAGCCCCAATTGTTAAGAAACGAAGTAACAATGTACGATCAAGAAGCCATGAAGATATTTAAATAGCCTTCTTTAACCCATGATAAATTTGGAGTTTCTATGAATATACTCTAAATAATAAGTTCTATTCATGTTATTTGAAAATATCATTATATGAGCAAAGTGATTATAAAACTTTTGTTGATTGAAAATATGCTTTGATGTTTGAAAACAATTGCACGTCACACACCAAAAAAAATGCATTGAACATTGTAATGATGAACATAATATATGGGGAGTCCTATTCCTAAGTATTATAAGAGGGAGCAAGATAACTCATCCACTCGTTGTCTATTTTTTCAATTTGTTTATTGGAATTTCACGATTATGTTATGTTAAATTTCAACATAAATTTGATAAAAATGATAAATACTAGGTACCGAATTAGGATATGGTAGTTGTCAGAGGTCACGAGTTTGTCTTCTCTTGTCTCAAGAAAACAAATTTTCTTCTTCATATTGTGAATCTAGGAATGTTACATGTCAAAAATCCTCACTTTGATAATGTCACATTATCATTGTCACAAGTGTCGCAAGTGTCACACTTTTGTCGCAAGTGTCGTAAATGTTGCATTTTCGTTCTGCATATGTCACACTGTGAAGGAAACCATGGAAACACTTGATACATCCTATAAGACATGTTGGAAGGGGAAACCACATCATTTGAAAATATAAGAAAATTGATTTTCCTCGAGAAATGGTCATCTTAATGAACTTTTGGAAGATCAACACTCCCCTGTAGCACTCCCTTTCCATATAGAAGGGAGCGTTGCAATGCTCTGTTGCCCATTTTGAGGGAGCATCGATTGGTTGATATAATCATGGGAAGAAATCTTCATTGTCTCTAAAGAAAACTAGAGATGATCCGAGTTGGTTTGGCTCGAATCCAAGCTTTAGGCTGCATATAAGGGAGATGCCACAACTGATGGATACATATCCTCAACTTATTCCAAAGATAACTAAGGTGGTTGAGCCTCTCAAAGCCTATAAAAAGGGGTATTCACATGGTGAAAAAGAACAGAATAATCAACAAAAATTATTGTCATTCTAATCATGGATATTTCGAGAAAGGGGTTGGACAAGGCGGACTTGGAGAGGTTGTTGCAATTGCATCTATAAATTGTAAGTTCCTTGTAATGTTCTCATTAATATATGCTTGTCCTATTTCCTTCAAGTTTGTGTATGGTTGCATATTCTTGTCTTTTGTTGATAAATTTAGTTTAAATGAATCTTGGTAGAATAGGAAGTCTATGTTGTCTTTGTTTTCAATTGAATTGCATATATCATTAAGGAGATTGGAGATCAAATTCATCATGGACTAAGCGAGGACAAGTTTCAGAAAGTGTTACATCATACTTTCTTCCTTTTTCTCTTTGACTAGTTTAACTACATTTAAAGGAATGTTAGTGTCAAATATTAGCATCTTTCTGTCTTGGTAATAGCGGTCTAGGATCCAAGAGGATATTCACTTGTCTGTAGGGGAATTTTCCTACAACATAAATTGGCGACTCCACTGGGGAAATAAGCCTTCAGTTTTGGTTTCTTTCCTTGATTTTGTCTTTTCTTTTTTCTCAACTTCAGATCCTGTTTGTTGTAATTTATCTTCTACACATTTGTTGTCATTGTTGAAGTTGTCTCATAGAGACTGTTGATCAAACTTTTTGGGTTTTTCATTTTCTGGATTGGTCTCTTTCTTTCTCAGAAACTTGTTCCCTCTCCAGTTACAGCCAGAGAATTTATTTATTGATCGACACTCCCCTATATTTCTTTAGGGAGCGTTGTAGTGCTTTGGTGCTGATATAACTAGAGCACCGATTTTTCTTGATTTTGAAAACTTGTTGACTGTCTTTGTACTGGGTGTAATTTTTGGGTATTTCCTTTTAACTCATAACTTGTTTTGTCATTTTATGTCTTCTTTAAGATCTACAACTTCTTTCTTTTAGTACTTTTGAACTTTGATTGAATTTTATTGTATTTCCTTGCCACAAAATCACCCTTTTTCTTTATATTTTGGGTTCATTTTGATACCTTTTCATTCATCTGATCGAGTAAAGTTTGTTACAAGGAAACTCATGGATATCTTTACTGTTTTAATTTGGTCCCTGATCTTCATATATTTCTAGAAGAGTGTTTTGTTGTTTTTGGTGTTGTTTTTGAAAATTTTAGTTTGTTTTTGCCTCTTATTGACTATTGTCAGAGTGCCTTTTGTTTGTGTGATTCTTGCTTCCCATTGTCTAAAACTTCAATAGTGAAATCCTTTTTATTATTGGAATAAAAAGCATTAAACCAAATCAATTCTCTTTTATAATAAAATGAAATGATAATTTTTACGATTGGTTTTTGGATACCAGAAACAATTTCTTTATGATTTAGCATTGAAATAGATTCTTGTTTTAAATGCATGAAATTTTTGCATTCTTGTGTTTGCTAGTGAAAGAACGAAAACTCTTCTCCTTCCCATAAATAGAATTTCATCGAAAGAAACATTTCCTTATCATTATTTTACTTCTTTGAGATTTGAATCGTAACATCATTACTTTCACTCTCATTCACCTATGTGTAAAGAACAATCACTAAAAGAAATGCTAATTAAAAATCGATCTAGAAAATTTTTCTTTATAGATTCTTCGACCAACATTAGACTAGGATTAGCGCTTTGGATTTGGCTTCAAGTATAACTCTCCAAAGTAGTCAAAAACAACTTAACATCTTGTGATAGGGAGAGTAAATCGAATTTTCGTATAAGAATAGCTAGGATCCCCCTCTCACACACGGGTTATGCACGAGGTTGCGTTCGAGAGAGAAACATAGATTATCCCTCCGAGGCTTAACCATTCGTAGTAGTAAGATCATATTTTGGGGGTTCTTCTTGACGTCCAACTGTATTCATTTGGTCTCAGTGCTTCATGAGTTCTAAATCCATTTGGGGTCCTCTGGAGTTCTACCGGTCCACTTCTCCTTAGTTCTCTCGAAGGATTTCAGACTTGTTATCCTGCTCATACGTTTGGACTGTATGGTCGACTATACCCCCCCAGAGGCTGACTACGAGTTGGTGTCCTTAGTAGCCATAATCTTTAGTTTTCTCACACAAGGTGACGGTGAAGGGAAGTCTTCGTCATACCTTGAACAAACATTGGTCAAACTCACTCGGGCTTCTTGGAGGGTAAATCCATGATTATTGTGTGGAATATTGCACCAAGGAGTAGGTGTGTTAAGTAGGTCTCCAACGTAACTAATCCACCCGCTCATATGCTAGCCCCTTCTTAATTTGATCACGAGATGTTGGATTTCATCACCAACTAGTATGGTCATTGAGAGAAGGTATTGTTTGCTTGTTGGTTCCTCTAGATTTTTAGTGAGTGTTGTTTGTTTACTTAATTGTTTTTCAATATTGAGACTGTAGAGGATACAAGTCTTCATAGATCATGTAGGATGCAAGGGCTGCCTCCAGAAGGCTATGAACCCTTACCTCATAATTCACCTGAAGATTTTTACCGTGAAGAGGTAGAAAATTTCTTGAATGTTGGGAGCACTGCTACTCCTTTGTTAGAGAATCTTGAAAGTGCCTTGGTTATGGTTGAGGATCCCATTCCTCATATTACTCCTATTTAATAAATTCCTATCGAGCCACTCCTTGTTCAATTGGACTCATTCAGTAACGTCATAGAAGAAGAGTGTCGTCCTCTATTATTAAGGCCATACACTGAGACAAAGATTGAAAACACACAAAAAAATTATAATGATGAGTACACGACTCATGTCTTGTATGCTGACATGGTAAATCCACAACAGACACTTGTTTGTTCCATATGGAGAACTCCATCGAGACATGATCTTTATGAACATTTCAACTTTAGGCAACCACTTGTTGACCCTCTTGTTGGGTATATCTTATATTCTTTGCACGAGGAGTAGTGTCTGTGTTGCATCGAGCGTGCAAGGGGGATTAGGGAAAGCACCCTCGAGATTTTTTTCCCTTGGGAAACGTGTCGCATTTTCCCCTTTTTTTTCATGTTTCCCCGATTTTCATGTCCATTGTTGGGCATTTTTTCGGTACATGGTTTTTGCCGATGGTTTTCTATTTCCGGTTAAGGAATTAAGGTTGTTGACTAATCCAGTTCATTGCATTAGGGTTTTGGATGGCACTGGCTCCTATATGTATATTGTATTGTAAAAGATGTATTATTATGAATGAATATAGAATATATTGGTTTTCCCAGTTTGGGTTTCCAGGGGAAAACTCTCTGTGTAATGTTTGTATTTTCCA
>CBVK0100692729.1:0-11077 GCA_900067695.1 Picea abies
TTTAATTAAGTGAAAAAGTGAATTTAAAGGTTAAATTAAGTTAGGAAAAGTTTGGGAAAGGGTTGGGAAGCTTAAGGAGCATGAAAAAAACCATGTCACACATGACTTAGAAATTACTACAATAGTTCATGCGCAAAAAATGTGGAGACATTACTTGATGGGCAGGAAATTCGAGTTAATGATAGACCACAATGGTCTAAAATATTTATTTAAACAACAGACTTTAAATTCTAGGCAAATGAGATGGATGGAATTTGTTAATGGATATGACTTTGATATTAAACATATTAGAGGGAAGGAGAATAAGGTTGTTGATGCACTCAGTAGAAGAATACATGCAATGCATGCTACTGCCATTAGTGTGTGCAAATCTGATTTGAGGAACATAATTCTTGAGGTTGTTACCTTCAATGAGCATTATCTTCAAATAAAATAAGACTTACAACAAAAGAAAGAATAATAGCGGTGTGGAGGTTATAAGTTGGAAGAGAATGACATTCTTATGCATAAAAACAATGTATGTTCCTAATTTTTACGAATTAAGGAAGCTTGTATAAGAAATGCATAATGTTCCATATGCTGGACATCGTGGTTATCATAACACAATTGCAGTAGTAAAAAGTCAATATTTTTGGCCAAGAATGAAGAAGGATGTGGCTGATTAGTAAAAAGTCAATATTTTTGGCCAAGAATGAAGAAGGATGTGGCTGATTATATAACCAAGTGAATTGGATGTCAAAAAGTAAAGGTTGAGCATAGACATCCAATAGGTTTGCTACAACCATTACCAATTCTAGAGTGGAAATGGGAAGTGGTAACTGTTAATTTCATCACCAAGTTGCCCAAGGCAGCGAGACAACATGATTCAATAATGGTAGCAGTGGACAAATTAACCAAAGCTCCTCACTTTATTCCAGTTAAGTTGGCTCTTAAGGTAACTAATATAACATATATTTACTTGAAGGAGATTGCTTGGTTGCACGTTAAACCTAAGGAAATTATCTCAAACAAAGATCCAAACTTTACCACAAACTCTTGGAAATGATCATTCAAGGGTTTTGGTATAAATCTGAAATTCAGTATATCCTATCATCCACAAATTGATGGACAAATAGAGAGAGTCAATCAAGTGATTGAATACATGTTAAGAATGTATGTGATGGATAAGCCATCAAGTGGAAGGATTACTTACTTTTAGTAGAATTTTCCTACAATAATAGATATAAAGCTTCATTGAAAATGAGTCCATTTGAGGCATTATATTGTAGAATGCGTAGTACTCCAGTTAGTTGGGACAATCCAATAGACAACAGTACTTGGGCCAAAATTGTGCAAAGAAATGGAAGAGCAAATGGTCAAGATAAAACAAAATTTAAAGGTATCACAGGACATGCAAAAGAGTTATGCAGATAAATGCAAAATATTTAGGGAATTTAAAGTTGGGGAGCATGTGTTTCTGAAAGTGAAACCAAAGAAAAGTTCATTGAAGTTGGGGAGCTACACTAAATTGGCAGCCAGATATTGTGGTCCTTTTGAGATATTGGATTAGACAGGACCCATTGCATACATGCTTGCATTGCCTACTGCGATAAAAGTGCATAATGTGTTTCATGTGTTGTTGTTGAAGAATTATGTGCTTGATCCTAACCATGTTATTGATTGGGCTTTGATTTAGGTGGAACCAGAAGGAGACTTCTAGGTACAACCAATGATTATATTGGATGTGAAGGTCACTGTACTAAGGAACACAATCATAGGGTAGGTAAAGTTCCAATGGACTCAATACAACATTGAAGAAGCAATGTGGGAGTTGGAGGATGCAATGCGAGAGGCATATCTGCATTTATTTTGAATTTTTTTTGATGTAAGGATTGTTGTTACTGTATATAATGATGATGTGCACCAAGGAAGGTGCAAAATCTAGGGGGAGGGGAATGTAATACCCTAGTTTTGATCCCGGTTCAGTTTTGTGTATGTACATGATGAATGGCTATAAGTTGGAAAATGTAAATTGTAACCAAACATTGAATGTTAATAATAAGTACATCACCGATTGTAGAAGAGAAGGACAAAAGAAGGGGGGTTCTGACTCCACAAGAGGGGAAAGACAAGGGGGTTTAAGTAGGCTAAGAAAAAGACCTTAGTAAGTGATTTAACCCAAAGTCTTTGTAACCTTAATTATGTCCCTTGATTATTAGCTATTCGCTTTTTAATTAGCCTTGGGGTTGTGGGGGGAGGGGAGTGCATGAAGGAGGTACATGGGCCTCCATAAGGTTACATGGCCTCTTCATGCTACGCAACTAAAAGTTTTACTTTTTTTCCATGTGAGCGAACTATTGTTCGGATTGAAGGTTTGAGAGGGGAGTTCGAAGGTTGGGGTGCTATTCAAATGATTAGAGAGCCAAACCGTTAGAAGTTCAAATTACCCTGCAAACTGTCCTTTGTTTGGGGAAATCATGAGAATTATCCTTGAGCGAACTGCCATTAGAATGCTGTAAACAAATTATGGAAAGTTGTAGCCATGAATTAAGTGAGAAATGTAGTTGTACATAATGATAATGGTTGTCCTTGAGGAAATTCGTTACAACTGATAATTCCTTGGAATCCCAACAATGAGATTTTCTGGCCAACCTGTGCTAGAGCCCTGGAGGGAAGTGGGATAACTTGAGGGATTGTTGAATAGAGAAGGGGATCCCATTCCTTGTATTGTGCAGGTTGATGGGGAAGAGGGTTGTGGATTGGCAATTGTTGTAGGTGTAATTAATGACTATGAGCTTGGGAATTAGGTTGCGAGAAGAGAAATTAGAGCTAGCCATAGGAAGAGTGTGACCTTGTGGATTCATAGCCTTAGCTCGGGGGTGGCTTTTGTTGCAAAGAGAACTGATGCAACAGGGATCCTATGGTTGGGTGGAATGTCTCTCTTCTGTAGCTAGTTGTTGGACAATTCCAGATAGATAAGTGTTCATAAATGTATTTGTGAATTGTGTTGAATTAATATTGAATTGTTATAGTTTATGTCATGGTTGAATTAATTTCTAGTTTCTTCTTTTGACTGCCCGTGTTAGCTTGCATTTATGATTTATGGCTTTATGAATAATTGAATGGTTACATTTATGTTGCATAAATCTGTACTATCATGCCTGCTTATGGTAAATAGTTAATAATAGAACTATGAGTTTGGTTCCTTAGTAAATTGGTGCAAATTTGGGTGGTTAAAAGAAGTACCCCATATCCACAAAGTGCACAGAGTGTATTGGATACGTTACAGCCTGTCCACAAAGCTATTCCCTCAACCTCAAACCTATGGAATAAATGCTTAGTCATGGTCTAGGCGATATGTCTGTAATCCTAAATTTTTTTTCATGGCTGAAGATCTACGCTATGATCGACTTTTCCTTTTAGTCTATTTTGTCAAGTAGTGACATTGGAATTATAATGAATGCACATGTAATCAATAAAATTATAATGCGCTTGAATGTTGTTATTATTTCATTAGTTGTATAAAATGGTTGGAAAGTTAAGAGGTCATCATAAATCATGATTAGGAAGTCTAGTGGGTGTGGATAGTAACTTCTCCGACCATTGTGTGTGAATGACCTTGATGTGTATAAGAGGCTTACTTTTTCAAATGGTGTTATCATCACGAGTGGAAGCATTATTGCTAAAATTGTGTTTCATGCTTCCATTTTGTTGATCACTTTTACATATATATGTAGACCACTGCATCGAGTAGTAAAAGCAATGCTATTCTTAGTGTTCTAAAGATGCTGTCTTGTTCTCTTATTCATTTAAATCAGGGGCACGCAAATGCTGTCTGTTTACTTTGTTTCATTATCTTTACTCTAAATTTGTAACCTTGGGTTTCACATTCAATAAAGTTTCCCAAGAGTCCCCATACCATTTCTGTACAGGGTATGTTTTCTGTATGGAAATGAACCCCAAGTAAGAAGTTTGGTTACATAGCTTAAGTCACACTGATACAATAGAGTTGTGCTTAAGAATATTATAGCTACATTTGATTGCCAGTTTATGGTAATCACTATTGTCTAACTCCCTCCTTGTCCATTATAGGGCTATACATAGAATATTTGAAGTTACAAACATGATTAATGTGACTCAATGCCTCTCTTATTAGCTTCTTTGCTGATGGTGATTAGCACCTTTTCTATTGATAATTAGCATATTGCCTTATGAAGATGTGTTTTGACCTACCTGTTTTTCAACCAACAGTTTGCTTAGTGGCAACGGATGGCTTCTGCTTGCAAATAATGCCATGCTTGATGTTTTGTGATGATTATGCATTTTCTTATGTAAATGTTGGTTGTGACTTGCAAATAGGATCCTACTTACCATTTTAGTTGTCATTTATTATACACCTGCCACCTCAAGGTGATTCTGTTTCTGCCTATATTTTTCCTTTTACAGAGACAAGAAATGCATTAAATGTCTCTTAGTTGGTGTCTGGACTTGAACTTTGCAGACTAGACCCACTTAGGCTTTCTGTTATTCAGCTCATTTTATATTCTCTTGCTGCATGGCTGCTGCTCCTTTAAACACCTGAGCTTCCTCCTTTGTTGTGCAAATCTGATAAATCACACCTGTTCAATGCCTTGATCTGCAGAATGCTTCCAACTGTGTGTTTGGCTTGTGACTTAAATCTTTTGGAATAAAAACAAGAGGTCTTTCAACTTGTTATATATTACTTCTATATAATATGTGCTGGCAAGAAGCTGGCCTGTTGCAGGTGAACGGATAGCTGTATTTTCTTGTTGTGAAACATAGACAACTATTTTAAGAAAATCTGAAAATAAACACCGAATCCGTTCTTTGTGAAGGCATGAAATATTGATACACTGTTATGCTGTGATACCATACTCCGTTGGATGCTGTTTTATCATAAGAAGAAAGAAGTTAAAGATGTTTTAGAGCACATGAATGACGTGTTTAAGCATATGTGAGGGAATATGACGTGAATGGATAGATGGACTAGTGTTTTGTGAAAACCTGACAATAAAAGCCGAACCTGTTCTTTGGGAAGGCAAGAAATATTGATATACACTGTTATGCTGTGATAGCATATTTGATTGGATACTCTTTTAGCAGAAGAAAAAAGGAGTTAAAAATGGTCTAGAGTGCATGAATGCCGTTTTTAAACATTTGTGAGCTTCTTAGGGTGTTCTAATGCTTGTCCAGAGTTTAAGTACATGGTCCTGGGCATTTCCATATTTTTCCATTTTATATCACACTGCTCAGGAATAAAATATTGTATTGATATATTTTCGAATTCAATTATTATTGCAGTGCAATTAAATGACAGTTAGTTCTATGGCTGAACATGGTTGTATTCTCGTATTGTACAGGTGAAGTTACGGTTGAAAACCCATCATAAGAATTTGGAAGATGTGCTTTCTAATTTTACAAATCTGATTTGGAAGGTATTTTATTTTGTATTGGTCTTTTATTTTTGTCTGTAGTTTTCCTTTGAGATATGGCTGGCCCTAGTAATTTCAGTACAGCGGATTTATGATTGTACCTTGTTCACTCCCAAGGAGTTGCCATAGCAGTCAAACTTGACAATGAGGATGTTTCGCTTTTGGGAACTGAGGATTTGAACCTTGATGCAGATCAGTTTCTAGGTTAAATTTATTTTGATAGTTCACCTGTTGAACAGTCTTAAATTATTTTAAATGCCTCAAGTTTACAACCTATTTGTAATTTTTTTTAATTCTGATAATGTCCTCCAAAATTTTAGGTTGATGGGAATCGTCCCAAAGAACAAGTGTTTGCAGAGATTGATGCAGCTATAGCCGAACTTGAAAGAAAACTTGAAAGAAAACAAACAGAGGTCAAAGCAAAAGCCGCCACCAGTGGTAATTAGTGGATGGTGTCAAATGCATCATGTGCATAGAGGAATTGTTATTAGTCAAATTTTGAACTTCACACTTGTAATAATATTAAAACCATGTGCTTACAAAGGAGTTTTCTATTCTAAAGGTTTCAAGGTGGATAAACTCTATGAAGACATGGATGCATAGGCATCTGTGTTTTAGGTTAGATTTTAGTGTATTGTGCATTTATCCTGCGAAATGTACCTCTAAGCTATTTATGATAGTATAAAAATATTTGAAAGCCATGTACTCCAGAAATTGGAGTTAAAGCATCCCACTTGGAAGTAATTCACCGTGTTCACACTTTTTTTTTTTTAGAGAATATGTATAGATTTTATTTATTGATACTAGGAAATATTTATCAGTTAATCTAAAAGCAATTTTATAGTTACACTGAATCTTGTATTTCGGATTCCAAATATTTATTAGTTAATCTAAAAGCAATTTTATAGTTACACTGAATCTTGTATTTCGACATTCCAAACACATGCATCAATTGTATTTGTTGATTTTAGTTAGTGTCGACTTATTAATCTAGAAGAATTTTATAGTCACAATAAACCATCCATTTTGACACAACAAACATATCGGAAGTGTAACATCCTAGCTAGACCATCAATGAAATAATAATAATTGGACTATTTTTTATTAAATCACAATAAACATATGAATGATGAACGAGAGTACAATTTACTAAAATGTGAGTTTGCCATAAAGTTCCAAGTATGTAACTATCTTGGTCCACTAGACTAATATCAGTTGAAATCCCTTGTTACATTCTGCTTGCAACAATAACCGCATTAAGATTCAAAAGTATAGCCCCAATCTTGACCATGTTCTCAACAACATTCTCATACACAAGTCATAATCATCACCATGGACTTTATCCAAGTCCTTGGGTTATTTAACAATCTTTGCATAGATATCAATTAATCATTCAATGTTTTTTGATGGTCTCAACATTCATCATCATTCGATCACAATTTGACACCATAAGTACAATCTCAAGAGCCAATCCCGTTCTATCATAACCACAATGCCTCTTTAACACAATTAATTTCCTTTTCAATGTATAAATTTACCCAAATATGTACAAAGTATCATTTGACAAGTCAAAGAAAAATGTCATCATTGAAAAGAATATTAAGACTATTACTCATTGGCTAATTATCTTTCCATTCACAATAGGAGAGGGTTATGATAGCTTGTACGAGAGCTTGCTTATATGATAACTATTTAATGAACTCTTTCCTGAACTCGATAACGAACCCTTAAGGTGGACATACAAGATTGATTTATGGAAAGGTAGATACTATAGGTGCAAGTCAGGGGCGACAGGTGCGGGGGGAGGGGAGGAGGTTATTTATAAGCCCGAAGGACACATTGTTACCAACTATGCATGGGCCTTGGAACTCTAACCAATAATGAAGCAGAGGCCTTTGTGCTTTATGTGGGCATCAAATTGGCTCTCTCCGACCAAATAAGTAATCTTATTATATGTGGCAACTCAATGCTTGTCATAAGAGCCATAATCCACAAGAACATAACATGAGGAAACATGTTCAAAGGCATCATGTTTTGTATTCTTGACATCCTTAGACTCCTTAACAACTCAAACTTCTTCCATATCAAAAGACACCACAATGAGGAGGTAGATAAAAACGTAAAGATGGGATCTAGATTAAACAAAGTGCAAATGTTAATAAAATGGGAATTAAGGACCCATCTCGTCCCTTAATTGTTGTAATGATACATGGCAATGGTAAGGACAATAGGAGATGTGTCAAGGTCTTGTTGACACCCTCTCCTTTAAGACTGAGTTATTTCAATAATAGCCTAGGCGCGTGTGCAGTTTGGTTGATTGTGAATGCGAGCATGGGAAATTTCGTAGGTTCAGTGTCCAGGGCTTGGCGGATCAACCACGTCCGCATCTAGATGCAGGCAAAGAATATCTCCCTTCCTATATCTCTCCTTACGACAATCGTTCTTCGGTCTCCAAGTACCATCGGGTTCTTCACGATCTTGTCATTTTCTTAGCATTTGTTTTAAACATGAATCTCTCTGAACTCTGCATTGAGTGGTCTTTCATTGATAGTTTTTACAGTCTTTTGGAGTATTATCCTTCTCGAATTGATCTTTACTTGGCTTCTAGAACAATAGTTTCCCCACCCTCGCCTCTTGGTCTATCTCTCTTCGTTGTTTCCCAATTTCATTCCCTCTCGAATTTCGTCTCAGGGTTTGGATTTTGGGGTGAAGTTATTGAAACCCAGTCTTTAGATTTTTTAGGCTCCCTTTGGCTTCTTTGTTTTTTCCCCAAAATCTTTTTGTCTTTCATATTCAAACCCTCATCCTTCTGTTTTTCTCTTTATCTCGAGCCTTAAAATTTTCAAGCCCTATCTATTGGTCCTGCGACCAACCCTCCCTCGGATTTTAACTCTGTTATCTCTTCTCATTGCATCTTGCATTTCAAGATTTGTGGCAATAACATTGTGAATTGGGGAACATTCAACGATATGGATCTAAAATGGAATGAGATAAAACCAAATATGAAGCGGTTTGAAGCGATACTTGAAGGTATCCAGGCCCGTTATGGTGAATACACAGGTAGAATCAACAACATGGGTTGTTTCTCTTCTCCTAAGCAGAACTGAGAGCCTTATCTAAGAAAGACAAAAATCTATTACTTTGGGGCAAACCATGATCATGCTTATGCAGAAGACAAAGAAGTTGGAGTAGGAAGTCGGACAATTTTGAGAAAGAGAATGAAAGGCAAAGAATACATGAGTTGAAAATCACAGTGACCACATTGCTGCAAAGATTAAGTATGATTGAACAAGAACGAGATTATTTCAGAGCTAGAGCTGCCTCACAAGCCTCTAATTTAGGATCAAACAATCAAGTAGGACAAACAGGTGAAGCTCTAATTTAGGATCAAACAATCAAGTAGGACAAACAGGTGAAGATCAATAAGGGCAAGACCAATGGACACAAATGACAATAGCCAGATATCAACTGAAATACTAGATGAACCAAATATTGACATAACACCTTGAAGTTCTTTAAATGTATTTTACTTATAGGGAAACATGTTATGATATATGGTAGTTGTTCTGCCCGAACATACAAGTTTCATTTTGTTTTATATGATAGGCAACATATAGACCTGAACTCTGTTATAAAAGAGTCAAAATTTTGTAAATTTTGCTTGTTGCATTGCCTTTGGCGCAATCGTTTAATATAATATCCTTTTCAATTATTGTTAAAAAAAACTATAGGCGCAAGTCATAGAAGCCTCTCCCTTGAGATGGATGAAATGTTAACTTCATAATACAAGGTTCACACATGAACAAAGCCACTTTGCCCACAAAAGCTTCCAACAAGATTTATTATTTAAGTGGCAAGCTTAAGCACATAGGCTTTAGTAAGTCTCTTTACTATCAAGTAAAGAATTAGTACAATATATCTCAACTCGAGTAACTATGATCTTATAATAATATAAACTTGTATTCACATGCCATACACTACTACTAATCTTCAGTTGGTATTTTTAGAGAATTAGAACATAATCAATCTTGATTCTATTCTTTTAGCATGGTCAATTCAATATACATTTTATTATTGAAAGAAATCAAATACTAATTTGATAACACACGAGTCATGCCCACATGTTGCATTTCATTACCAACCATAGAGCAATTTATTTGAAGACAATATGGATATGAAGATTTCTATTCGAGGCATCATCAAACCATTAACTAGTTCAACTAATTGGCATCATCAAACCATTAACCAGTTCAACTAATTGTTAGTGTCGAAGCACAATACAATCCCTACAAACATCATTGTTCAACATTCCAAATTTTCATTAAAATTCAAACCAAAGTTCATTACACAATAGGCAACTTCTATAGCTCAAGTATTTCACTTTATTCCAACACTGCATAATAATATTTCTACCTATATGGCTGTAGCTTTTTATCATAGATACACTTTCTATTTGAGAATTTAATACGAATCCGATTTCAATTTACACATGGCAACTTTTACAACACAATCAATTCATGTAATCCAATAAATACATATTGAGTTTCTACCAATATGACTATAGCATTCACAATAGATATGTTTTGCCATGCAAGATTGTAGTGCACATATAATGTTGCCCGTTGGTAACTTCTTTCCATTTTACAAATAATTGACAAGAAATAAGCACAAAGCAATGAAAAATTAGTTATGTACAAGTTGTTTCCATCACAATCTCAATTTGAGATTTCACATAGTAGTTGCAAGCTCAAAACCAATTAAATGTATGTAATAACATGGTTCCATTCTTACTAAGACTGAGTCAGTTTCACACACTTTGTGTATTGCCCCAGTTTGGATCTCCAATTGTATGTGTCTTTGTACATATGTTATATAGGCCGATGAGTCAGTATGGTTTTGGGGCCGGAGTGCCTAAGTGATATTAGGTCAAAGACCCTGTATACTGAAAGGTTGGTGAGCCTAGCATTGTAAATTGTAATCACACTCACATATATTAATAAAACACATCACAACTGCAAACCGAGTTAGACAAACGAGTATCGAGGGCTAAGACTCCATGAGAGGGAAAGGGGGCTAAGCCAATGAATACAATATTATATTCCTAAGTCTTATTTTCATGATTATACCCTAAGTTCCTAAGTAAGGGTAGCAAGTTCCCAAGTGGAGGAAACATAGTTCCTTAAGTGCCACTTGTAAAAAATGGATAATGTTTGGGGCTTAGTGGAAAAGCCATCATTTTACCATTCTATCATTCCATTCCAGTCTGGGTATGTGGGATATGAGCCTGGAGAGCCATAGACATTATGACATTGTGAATTCTATGTGGGATTTTGTTGCCAATTCTCCTTGGGTTGCCTTGGGGAAGGTTGGAGCCCTAGAGCAGGAGAGGCTTCTAATCCTAACCACATAATTGATTGGACTGTGATCTAGGTGGAGAATGAGGGGAACTTCTAGTTCTATCTGGTGCATATATTGGATAAGAAGATCAAGATGATTTGGAATCAAGCCATCGAATTGAAAAAGTTTCAATGGACCTCCTACGGTTTTGAAGATGCTAGATGGGAGCATGAGGATGCCATGCGAGAAGAGTACCTGCTGTTAACTCCCAAAATGAAACCATCTTTTTGGCCGAGTTTTGGTGGATA
>CBVK0100692730.1:0-11077 GCA_900067695.1 Picea abies
TATGGTTAAAAAGAATTAAATTTCTCTATTACTGATTCACCCCCCCTCTCAGTAATCCAACACAATCTCTATAAAAATGGATTAAGAAACCATCTAGTCCTGGATCTTTGTCAGGCTCCATGGAATAGATGACATTGCAGATTTCTTATTCAGTAAAGGGATTCATGAGGACTGAGTTATCATCCCTGATTACAAGAGAGGGTGTGTGTGATAGGAAGTTGAAGGTAACCTCTTCGCAATTGGAGCCATCTTCCTTGTAAAGGTTCTGAAAGTGAGCTTATGCTACTACTTTGACCTGATCAAAAAATTTGTGAATCAATCCATCTGTGGAGGCAATTTTAGAAATGTGATTTTGGGAAAGGTGGGCTCTGAACTGTTGATAAAAGAAGGAGGTTTTTTTATCTCCAACTTTCATCCAGAAGCTTTGATACTTAAGCCTCCAGTACTCTTCTTCTTGGCGGAAAGTGTGAAAAGTGTTTCTTTGAACAACTTGTTCTTTCTCTAGTTCTGAGTTGGTGATGTTCTTGATCTCCATTTCCATTTGAAAATATGATAATTGTTGAACAGTCTCTCATGTGAGACTAGAGGGGGTGTTAATGGGATTTTTAACCTAGACTTTCAAAGCATGTTTTGTTTCCTTTAATATCTGCTCCCACACAAATCTTGGAGACCCTGTAACTGGAGAGGACCTAGCTGATTGGACAATTTCCAAGAACCCCTCCTTATCTATCCAAAGAGGGTAGAAACACAATGGAATTGGGCCCATATTTTCTTCTTCTTCCAAATGCAAGAGCATGGGTTTGTGATCGGAAGTCAATTTTGGGATAATCATGGAAGAGATTAATATCCTTTTATACAGGAATAAGCTATGGAATAAGAACCTATCAAGGCGAGCTGAGATGTGATCATCCCCAACTCTGTTATTTGTCTAGGTGTAGAGACCTTTCAAAGGATTGAAGTCAAGGAGGTCCCACTGATGAACTAGTTCCTTAACAAAGGGGGGCATTTGGTCCCTACCACTTTTGCCTCCTCTCTTTTCTTTTGGTTCTGAAACTAATTTTAGATCTCTGGCTAGAATAATGTTCGAAGGAGAGAAGATTTCTAAAAAATCTGCTAAAGATTGCCAACAATCATTTTTCTTAGAATAAAGGATTGGAACATAAAGGTTGAAGAGTGAGAGGGTAATCTTACTTGAAGTATGTCAGAGTTCAGTGAAAATCGAATGTTGAGTCTCAAAAGATATTTCTAGATGAAACTTGTCCTTCTCCCACAAATTTGCGAGACTTCTTGAGGAGCCCCTTGCACTGATGGATTTCCCTACGTTTTTCTTCCATTTATGATTGTTGATTTCTAGAAGGGTTTTCCCTTCAATTTTAATCTCTTGAAGCATGAGGATCTTGAGAGATTCAATTTTCAAAAGGTATTTTACTGCTTCGGCCTTCGATGGATTACACAAGCCTCTGCGATTCCAAGAGACTAGACACATTATTTATTGGGATTAGAGTAGTTAGGACCTCCCTCGGGGAGCCTCGTTTTGGTATTTCTTTGGATGGACATTTCAATGGTGGATTGGCTTCCTTGCATTTTTTTCTTCTCCGCTTCTTCTTCCATAGCTTCCTTATGTGATTTCCTCCTTTCTCTTTTTGAGGGTCTCTCAAAAGACTCTTCATCCTAAGATCCAGAGGTTTCCAAAGGTTTATTTTTTATCATTTATGCGTAGGAGTGGGAGGAGTAAATTCCTATTAGGGGACCAAATTGGGTTTCCTCTACATTGTATTTCTCCACTATGGGAGGAAGGATATACTTCTTGGGTTCCTCGTTCATTGGATTAGGATTTTTTTAAGGATTGATGAGTATTTCAAAAGGGTTTTTTAAATCCTTTGGTATTAAAGGGGTTGAGCTCCCTTCCCTAAGAACCTTCCCTAAGGTGGGGGCGCCAATCCCCATTGGCACCCCTTTCCCTTTTGATATGTTGTTTTTATTTGGCATGGATGCTTTCTGAACCTGTGTCCATTGATCTCATTTCGAGTTCTCCACCTCTTCCTCAACCTTCTTTTTGAAATTCCAGGAAAAATGTCCATGACCTAGCAATACCTTCATTTAAATGGGAGTTGCTCATAGTCCAATTCTTGGATGTGAGACAAGTTTAGGATCGTTATTTGAATGGATTCCAGGAGCCCCACCTCCAAATCAACTTCGATGCATATTCTTGCACATGAATACTAATCCTTCCTCTCTTCTCTGTCGATGTATTTTCCGAGGGTGTTTCCAATGGATTCTAATGACTTTAGATTCTAGCAGTGAAAGGGTAAATGAGGAAGGCACACCCAAACTGGGACATCCGATGGCACATCCTATGTTGGATCAAAATATGGAGACCATTTGTTCAAGTACATACCCTGAGGGCCCATAAAATATGACCCATTCCTAAATATGATGTTTTTGTCTTCTAAATTGTCGAAGACGAAGACAAAGAATCCCCTGCCAACAAGGTGGCTTATGATACCTTCCTTTACTAGTGGACTCTAGTTCCTTTGCACCCACGCGTCTACGACTTTGGGAGAAGGACATAAGCCAGTGAATTGCCCAATGAGCCCCCTTCGGCTAAGTTCAATGCATATCGACATGTTTCTTCGGTTGGGAGGGCATCTGAAAGAATATTATCCAGCTTTTTAACAAATTTCTGATGTATCTATGATACTGGGCATTTGTTGTTGGCTGCGACCAACTTCCTGAAAGATGTGATCTCTAGAGGGAGATGGGGGGGGAGCCATGGGCCCCCCTCCTATGGCCATGGCAACATGAGCAGGAGGATGAGGGGGTGCACCAGAGTAGGCGCACGCACGAGTTTAGGTGAGAAATTTTTTTTTTAATGGATATTTCCTTTCCTTACCCTATGTTATCAATAACTTTTTGCTCAAAACTCATAATTGAGCAAGAGAGCAATTTTTGGAAAGGTATTGAGAAGGATGATCCATGTATTAACCCATAAAATTAATTTGAGAAGAAAATTTTGCAGTAAACTCAAAAGAAGATCTTTGGTGGCATAAAAGGGCAGAAAAATTATGAATTCTTTTCCAAAATTGTGTGTGTATATTTTCTTTGTTTAACATAAATTTATTTGCATGCACATTTTTTGCAAAATTAGAGGTTCAAAAAACGATTTTAGTTCTTATATGAGAACCACAACAATGGAAGATGCCTAAGGGTCCTACAGTTGTAAAGAGGAATTCAGAGGTTTACATGTCAACATGGGAAATGATGAGATAGAGTCTAATGGAAGAAGAGGCGGGCATGAGCCTATAACTATGAGAAGACTAGATAAGGAAGTGCAGAGATATAGAGCTGATAATGAAAAGATTATGAAAGCTTAGGAAGAGATCCTACATAGCTTGAACATGTTGTAGAAGCAAGTGAATAAAGACTCTGGCACCAAGCAAGAAGTTAGTGCTAGACGAGTGGCAACATCAAAATCCCATAGTAGAAGGAATGAGCATGGGAATAACAAGCAGACAAGGAGTAGGAGCAGGTGCCATCCTTCTCTAGAGCAATCAACTAGGAGATCTCATCCAAGTTCAGGGCTAGGGAGAATCCCATGTGTATCTCCTGTTAGGAGACAGAGGAGAAGGCATGAAGGAGACATCTTGCAAGGTGAACTCAGGAAGATCAAGCCACGGGGGGGGGGGGGGTGCCTCGGGGCCCTCTTCTTGGGCCATAGTGGTGTGAGCTGGAAAATTGAAGGGGTGCACCAGAGCAGGCACGTGCATGATGTTATGAACTCTCCAATTAATTTAACTCTGGTCTTATCTAATGTATAATTTGGATATCAGATTCTTTAATTTTGACATTTAGTTTCTCATATACCTTAAAATGCATCATGTTGGAAGAGGCACATGAATACACCATACACTTATGGAAATTTCTATTAAAAATATCATAAGTGATAAAAACGGGAGGAGTAATGGATCTTGATCTATGACCAGTCAAATATCGATTCATCCCGATTGTATTTTAGTTGTTGTATTATCTATATATGTTCCAATTTTACTTTTTCCCTCTTTTGTCCCCACATTAACCTCTTTTGTACTTCGGGAAGTATTACCTTGTAAAGTTTTAATGAAATTCTCCTAAATCTAGGTAAGATTCATAAGTTCAAACAAAGAGACATTTGATTTATTTCTCTTCAGGTATTCCAAGAAATCATACTCCAAATTCGATGCAAGAATAAAAGGAGTAGTTTGTTTGGGAGATTTATCAGTGGTCTTCTGGGTATGGGTTGCGGATTTTAGAGGGTCAAAAGGAGAGGGGGTATTAGGAGAAGTAGTTTTTCTAGCTCTTCAAGTGGTTAAAACATTTTGGGACATATGTACTTCCTCTATCTCCTCTTCTTCTCCCAATCCATAAGAAATTTCCCAACAGGAGTTAAATTTTTATTCATTTGATTCATCAGCCTCTTCGATTGATCATGTTTTTTAGTTTCCTCTTCTTCTTCTTCATTAGGATCAAATTTATTTTCATTTTCCCAAGACTAAAGGGCTTGGAAAACATCTTCCATATTAATACCTTCAAGAGTAGAGGAGCTAGTTTTGTTGGTGGGGGGAGTGTTTTTATATTTCTTTGGTTGGAACTTGAAAATTTTCTTAGGATTAGAAGCTCCTTCTCCCATATTCTTTTTTTATATCAATTATTTTGTTGGAAAATTTCTATACAATCCTCTGAAGAGGTTCCATATCCATAGAATATGTGTCATTTTTATCTTCTGGGATTTTACTTGCTGTAGACTTGGTTTTGGGATTAGTATTGTCCTTTGAAGATTCAACTCTAGGGTTTCCTTTCAAGCTCAACATGTTCTTTTCAATTTTAAGGACTTATTTAAACATTGCTTTGAGGGTAGTTTTTTCATCAATCTTAAAAAACATCACCATAGACATGGGAAGAGATGAAATATAAAATTCAATAGTGGCATCTTCAATAGGTTTTGAAGCTTGATGGTTTTTCTTCAATAAGGTAAGGAAATATTGATTAAAATATTTGATTTTTTCCTTTAGACTCCATTTTAATCATCGAGGGGTCTAAAAATAATGTTGATGGGGGTTTGTGTTCCCCAAACTTTTTAAGGAAAATGGTCTAATAAATCCTCCAACTGGTGATGGAAGCTTATTCCAAGGAAAAGATCCATGTTGAATCATCGTTCTCAAAAGTATGAGTGAACAACCTACAGACAACATGTTCATGTCGAATGTTTTGGAGTCTCACTACTAGTAAGAATTTCTTGACGTGGTCTTTAGAGGAGTCTTTTTTGTCTGGGTCAAACTTGGGTAAGCATTTCTCAGGATGTTTAGGAATATCATGAAGTTTCCCAGGTATCACAACTACATCTGAGACTAACCAAGGTTGATAAGGTGGGGAGTTCTAATTATTTCCATCCATGATTCGAGGGTTGTACAAAACTAGTTGTAGCCCTTCTGATTCACTTTCAATATTTTCTTATTCCTATGGGATTTCTCTGGGATCACTTCATGGAGTCAGAGGTGGGGATTTGAGAGGCAAGGAAGATATACCACCACCACCAGAAATCAATAATTTCTTTAATTCAAAATTAGATAATTACAAAACGTCTTGTGGATCTTGGGACAAATGGTAGTCAGGAGTTTTGAAGGTTGGGTTTTCCTGGGAGGTGAAAGGATTATTGAAGAAATGGTCAGCTCTTTGGTGATTTGCTTGAACATAGAGTAGATAATAGTCGATTGGAGGTTGACCGGTCTATTTCTCCACTGCCTCATGACTATGCATTCATGATAGTATTTGATGATAGATTCAAGTTCTCCCCTAGTAAAAGTGTAATGTGGCGGGGTTACGGGCTCAGAATGAGCATGACCTCACTGAGTAGAAACATGGGCATGAGTATTCACTGTGTAAAACAAAGGGTGCAAAACGTGTTTGGGATGAAGTTGACAAGAATCACTAGCATGAGTTGTATTAATTAGTTGAATATAACATGTAGGGGTTTGAATTTTATTTGCAGCCATTTAGTTTGATGTCCCTCCTTCTATCACCATTTCTATTGACATGTATAAAAGTATTGTTTGAAAAATCCCAATTAGACTCACTCTCACTTGGGATAGCATTTTCGACTATTATATTGTCCTGGTTTCCACTCTAAGTTTACTATCTAAATATGAATCTAAGAATTGAAGGTTCTTATATGAATTAAAATACATAACTAAACTAAATGATGATATCTACAACTATTCTAAGATGCAATCCTAGACTAAACTAATCCTATCTTGATTAGGAGAATACTAAAGAAGATTGAATATAGTTAAATATTATTCCTTTTTAATTAGAAAGAGTTCATACATTCAAATGGTAAATGAGCACAATAATATTATAAAAAAAAGGTAACAATTAGTTTTATTTACCTTAAATAATATTATGACTGCATTCAATGGAGAAAACTATGATAATATGAACATATAGGAAAATTGCATAAATAGTACATACAATAAGACTTGAAATAATAAAATAAAGGATAAACACATTAAGAAAAGTCTCGTATACATTCACCACAACCACAAATGTCTGGAATGTCTCTTTCTCTTTATTAATCTGGAAGTAAAATTACTATCTGTCATGCCAAAGGGAAAAATCATATAACTTGTTATATCCCTCTCTTTTGTATAACATGAGGAGTGGATTTTCATATTCAATAACTGTCATCCTGTCAAATGACAATTACAACATTTCATTTCATATTTCTGATCAGGACCTTACAATAATTACATAAATAATAAAAAAATGCAGAAATCGGTTACAACAATCATGTGGTTTTTTTTGTTTGCATTTGGTTCATGAAGTTCTTTCATAGATTGAAGTATTCTAATATGACCTGCATTATGTTCATGTGCATTTTATCGATCTTGATTTCACCATCATAGATAGGGGTCACCACTTCAATCTTTAAGGTTTCTTTTGTATGTTGTATAAAGTGTTTGATTGAAGAGATCGATTGATTTGGTTTTACTATCCTCGTTTCCAAAACTTATCTGTCAACATTTTTCTATTGGGTTTTACTATCCTCGTTTCCAAAACTTATCTGTCAACATTTTTCTATTGCTTCAATGGATTTCATGATAAGGTTCCTTCTAGTCTCTACATCTTCTATCGTTGTCTAAGCTAATCCTTCCTTTTATAAATCTGTCAGGGTTCCCATCCTAAATTGTTTTAGCAGTTCCTCTGATGCTCTCCATAGTATTTTGCAAGTTTGTTCAACCATTTCCTGAGTGTTTTTTATATTATGGAGGAAAGATTTCCCAATGTTGAGTAACACCCGGTATTTGATCTTTTGTTTTTTTGTATACAATGGTAAAGTGTTAGGAGGATTATCAAAAACATATTGCGAGTTGAAAATATGGTCATAGGTTCCCTGAAATCTTTGGTACTTTTCTTACACAACATTCATCTGCTGACCTAGCTTAAGGTGATTTGACAGATTCTTTTGAATGTTGTGTAATAAGAAGACAAATTTATTTTTCACATATCTTAGTGCTTCATTTTCTCTGGTGGATTCTTATTTAATTATTTCTAATACAACAATTACCTTTTTTCTTTCCTCTACATCTTCTCTAGGAGATAATTGTCTTATTGCAATTTATGAACTTGGTTTTTTGTTTCTTATTATATTTACTTATCTCCAATCATTCCCCTTTGATCCTCGTCACTTCTTGAGCATGTTTGCTTTTAAGCTTCTCTATTTCCTCTTGCTGCAACTTCTGGTTCAAGTTAATCTTCTTCTCAAATTCTACACTCAGTTCCTTTTCTTAAAGTTGTAATTGCTTCTCCAATTCTTCCCAATGCAAGTGTTCTATTGTCATGGCTTCCTTTCTAAATTCAATGGACACATTATCTATGATGGTATCCATGGAAAATTCTAACTCAACAACTCTTGCTTTAAACTTGTCCAATGCTTCTGCCACTTCATAAAATGACATCACATTTGCACCAAGTGAAAGAATTAAGGGTCGATGCTGCCTGTATTTCATTCCCCTTAGGGTCTGGGCATGCTTTCCATTCAATGCTTCTCTCAGATGTTTTGTGGATTGTGTTCACTCCTCTTGTTTTTCTCTATGTAAAAATTTTCTCAATGGCCTTATTTTTGTGGCTATAATAATATTCTCCAACCACTACAACAACACATTCTACTCCAAGTTTTGAAGATGTAAATGAAAGATTACCTGGAATTGCATCCAATGGAGTACATTATTTTAATGGGATTGTGACCAAGTGTTTGTTAGGATTTGTTATCGAAAATTCATTCAATCATTTAGGTTCATTCTCTTGTGACTTGGTTGTGTTTCTTTTATCCTCTTCCTCTTTCTTTTCCTCCTCTTGAGTAGCCAATATGCCTTGTTCTTCATCTGACTACTTTTTCATCTCAAGTTCCTTGTTTGCTTGAAGTTGGGCTCTTATTTTTTCTTTCTTCTTTCCATTTCTTTTTTATGAAACTAGGCCTTTACCTTTTCTTTTGTTTAATTCGTCTTGCTTCTTTTCAGCCTCTACTTGTTTTATCTGTTGGTATCTTTTTCTAGCTTCATCATCTTTCCTTTCTATCTCTACATATTTTTTCTTATGTTCTAGCTCCTTAGCTTCATGTTTCTCTTTATATTACTTGAGTAATGATTTGAACTCTTCTATCATCAAATCCTTGTCTTCATCTTCCTCTTCCTAGATTTTTTCTCCGACCGATTCTTTCAGGAGCCTTTCTAGCACTTCTTCAAAATACAGGGCTCCTCAAAAGAGATCTTCTACAAAATTAACTTCATGAAAAAATTGTTGTGCCAATTTGACAACCCTTATGTGCTCATATATGAAATTTTGGGGATCATGTGTTTTCTTGTTTCCAACACATAAACATATCTCACTTATAGTTTCATCTTATTTCTCAACATGTCACTTATTTAACAAAGAGTATTTTCCTATGCGGAGAGGAAATATTGGCCAATATATTTTATTTTTCTCCGATAAATATGCAGTGACCCCTTTGTTGAGTGTCTATTTATCAAGAACATATTTGGGAAACAATTGAGGTGGTATTGTGGTGCCATATATTATGACATAAGTGTAATTCTTCTTCATATACAAATATTCTATTTCCCCTAAGGCTTTGATGGATCCTGGAGATATCCTATGTGGATGAAACAATAAAAATAAATTATGTAAAGGATCCGGGAAGTAATCACAGATATCATACAAATATTCTTTACTATTCACTTCCCACAACTATGAACAATACACATGAATTGGGGTTTGATTTGGGTTCCAATCCCAATTGAAAACAAGAAATTTATGTGCTACACAAACTGCATCAATAAGGTAGGTTGTCATGTAAAAGATAGGGTTATTCACACTTTAGGATTCTCGAGATCGAATCATGATGATGAAGAAAAATATGTTGGCCTAATTAAATTCTTCCCTATCTTAGCCACTGTGTAAGCCATCAAAAACCATTCCATCCTGAAATGAGTGATGGTTTCCTCTCTGTAGAGCCTACAAATTATTGCATTCAGGATTATGTAGGGATCCTTTAGGTATTGTGCACAAGTATATATTTCCCCTTGTTTTACTAGTAATTATTCATCTATAAACCAATCCTCCATCAAGGTTTCAAAGTCCATGTGATCAACTCCCAATTTATCTAGAAACTATTCATCTAGCGATACAATAATATCATGGGTTTTGTACTGAATTATGAGGTCTTCGGCCTTGATTGATGCAATCGAAAAACCATAGAAATTATCTATCATGGATATATTCTTCTGCAGGTGGGTGAAACACCATGTTGCAACATCATTATAAAGAAAAATAACTGGGTGAGCAACTACAGTGTGAATGCCACTTTTTATGATATTCTTGTATTCTTCAATGTCCTCATTGTTAGGAGGGTACTCTTAATTCTGAAACATATTATATATTTCATGTCATTTCATATAGTGCTCTTACCCATCATGGCTACTTGTGTCTGTAAGGTTAAGAGAATATGTACTTGAAGAAGGGGTAGGCCTAACAACTAACTGGTTCATTGCTTTTCTGGTCTACAATCAATACATCTTGTCCACATGTGTAAATTGTCACACAAAATAAAATTACTCTATCTTCGAGTCATTCTGTTGACGATGAAATTGAAGGAGCTTCATCATCGGAAGGCTTGAATATGAAGGTGAAATCTTATAACTTCAGGAGCTAAGGGTCGATGATGGTTGAGCGAGGTCATATGGGTTGAGACCTTTGGGCACATTAGTTTATAAGTTTTTCTGATAAAGGAGCTTCATATTATTATGGTGAGGGGGGACCAAAGGATGAATAATCGATGCACCAAATATGTTTGGTACATTTTTATTCATACCAACTTAGTTAATTATGCATAGAGATTAATCTTATGAATAAATAACTAGTCGAGTAACAATAATTAGTACCTTGTAAAATTTTGGTAGGTTGGTACCCACTAAAAGGGATTTACTGGGTTGTTTTGTATGCCACAACAAGTTATAATTAAAAAATGGAGATGGAATTACATTACATTCCCCATCAAAAGGGTGAAGTTCATGGTTTATCAAAACCAGGGGGTCAAAAATATTGATTCAATGGATAAGGTGGATGGACACCGAGATCTAGCTGAAATGTGAGGCAAGATGAGTACTTGTCACGATTTGGGTAGTGCTATGGATACATAGTTGGCCCTATTCTATTTGAATACTATCTTGAGGGGGTATTACTCTATTCCTCAGAGAGAGCTAGTGTAAAATGCTAAAAGAGAAAATGAGCAAGAATGCTATGTTGTTATGAAAATAAGGCAATATGATTTTTCCTTTAGAAATTTCATGAGAATGATAGTGAACAATCATGAGTTACATGATTTTAAATAAATGTATATGCGCAGATTATGAATGATCAAAATCTGAACCAGGGGTCAAATTTTAGCTCAAAAATCAACATTCTCGGAATTGTCTCAAAACGAACGTGAGTGTAGCCCTCATCGTTGCGAACCCAACGCAACTCGTTTCGTCTCAAACGAACATCG
>CBVK0100692731.1:0-11076 GCA_900067695.1 Picea abies
TATATATATATATATATATATATATATATATATATATATAAACCCTAAGATCCTTTTTGTGTCCACATATCCCCCTAACAACCCTTAGGAACCTTTTTCTATCCACATATCTCCCTTATGCAATTAGAATCAATTTCTTAAAGTTGTTTCATTCTTTTAATTGAAAGTAATGAAGATGAAACTCGAAAGCTATAAATTATTAACTTTTTCCATTAGAACCCAAATTCATTTATATTAGATTATTTTTCTTAAATTATATAATTAAAAGAGAAGTAAAATTGGACTATTTTCCTTAAAAGTTATGAATTATTAACTTTTCTCATTATGTCACAAACTCATTTTTATTAGACTATTTTTCTTAAATTATATAATTAAAATGGAGAAATAAAATTGGGTTATTTTCCTTAAATTATATAATTAAAAGGGAGAAGTGAAAATCTCATATTATGATTAATCACATTACAAGTTCACTTTAGTGATTGATATCCTCTAAATAAAATAGTGAGAATCTGGGATAAAATCATAATATGACTTTGTTTCTAAAACTATCAAGGATTATATAAACATGAATTTAGTGAAAGCCTTTAAAATAGGGTAGAAGTGGGACAAGACTCATAGAGGGTGTCCTTTTTTTTAACCAATTTTTTTTTTGTAGGATGGTTTTTTCTTAAAAGATTCTTAAGTAAATTAAAATGGTCTAAACATGAGTTTAGTGAAAGAATTTAAATAGGATAGAAGTGGGACAAGGCTCATAGAGGGTGTCCCCTTTTTTTTAACGAACACTCTATTTTTTTTTTGCCTAAGTGGGGTTGAGACTCTTGGTGGTTTTTTTTTAAAGGATTCTTAAGTAAATTAAAATGGAGACTCTCATGTAAAATGAGAATTAGTGAAAAATTTAAGGATGGAAATTTATCTTAAAGTATAGAAACCTAGCTAATTTTACTAGTCTTTAATATGCAAAATTTAAAATGTTGTCTATATTTTTGTAAAAATATTCAAATTCATAAGGATTTTATATATTTTTTATAAAATTTTATCAATTTTTAAGGTAAAATAGTTTTATCCTATAAAATTTGGGGGAATCACTTTTAGAAAAAATGGAAATTGACAAATCTTTTTTTCAGAAAAGAATGGAAAATTAGCCCATGGTAGAAATTTAGCCCTTAAAATTTTCCTTCTTGAGAATGGGGTGCACTAAAACCTAGACTAATTATGGTAGACCTTAACCAATATATAATTAAACACATTTGTCTAATCTTGTAACAACCTCAATTATCATTTTTTCACCCACCCCCTCATGTAATAATTGGGATTCAAATGTTTAGAGAGTGATTCTATTTTTGAGTCTCCATTTTTTTAGTTTAAAATGAGATGAAGACTCTTGGAGTTTGTAGCTTCAAGGCTTTTTAGGTAAAATAAAAACAATTGGGGTTCTCAAGAAGAATGAAAATAAGGTGCACCAAAATTGAACCTAAACTACTTGTTGTGATCCTTCAAGAATTTACACTCAGATAAGTTTGATTCATAGTAATCTTGTTATCGATCAAAGATGAAGTTGGAAAGCTACATTGACAACAACACTACATCACAATGACTAATGTCATTGTAAATGATTAGTATATAATTGATCTCCCATGTACTAACAACCATTAGGAACCTTTATATGGCCACCCACCTATGTCATGCAATATCTAATTAGGATTCAAATTCTTATGGGGGTGTTATTTTTTTATTGGAATATTTTTAATGAAACAAATGAAGATGAAACTTAAAAGCAATGTTATGATTTCTACCAAAAGAAATAGTGTTGTGATGAAACTAATGAAGACGAAACTTGAAAGTGATAAATTACCTATTTTGCCATTAAAACAAAAATTCATCTTCAACACACATTCCCTTCCTTATTTAATCATAAGGTGGTAATGACTTAATTAAATAAGTGAAAAGCTTGTGTTTCCTTTACACCATAAGTGCATGTTTAATGCCCTTTTGTAATTAGTGACCTTGATTAAAAAGATAAAATATTGGATAACATCATGAGGTATTATTTATATAACTATCAAACTTGTAAGGATTGTCTCATCACAAGTTTACTCAAAGCCTCTCATTTTTTTTGGGTTTTTTTTTTGGCAAAAGTCAGGTCGAAATTCATGGAGGGTGTTATTTTTTTTATAGAAACTTTCTGGTTTTTTTATTCAAAGAGGGATAAGAGTCTTGGAACTTGTCTTTTCAATGATTCTTAAGTAAAACTAAAAATGTGGAATTCTTAGGAAGAACGAGAATATGGTTCACTAAAGATTGTACCTAGGCTAATTATAGTGGTAAAATCTCACTAATTTACAATGAACAACAATTTTCTCTAGAACTTATTATCAATAAAAGATGGAGTTGGTAAACTAAAATAACAACAACATTACATCACAAGGAAAATTCCAACAATAAATGGTTGTATATAAATGGTGTCCCTTGTACTATCAACTTCTCAGAGCATTTTTGTGTCTACCCACCTCCCTTATGCAATATCTAATGGGTTACAAATCATTAGAGGGTGTTTCCTTTTTTGGTTGTTCTTCACTCTCCCTCTAAAGGAAACACTTTATGGAAAGAATAGAGGACATGGTTTCAAGTAGTCATGTTGGGATTTATAGATATATAGCCTTATAGTATAGTACATAAGGCCATTTTATTTTACTTCAATATCAATAACTTTTTTATTTTGTCCACCTCCACCATTATTGCTAATTATAATGAAACTAGCAAAGATGAAATTTGAAAGCTATGTTGGTTTTTTCACAAAAATAAAATAAGTGTCATGAAATTAATGATAATGAAACTTGAAAGTGATAAGTTACATATGATGTTATTAAATTACAAGCTCATCTATAATCAATGTCATTTCCTTATTGAATTATAAAGAATTGAAAACCTTAATAAAACTTATGATGTCATTAAACCACAAAGTCATATATAATCCCCTTTAATTAATAACCTTGATAAAAATAAAAACAAAAATTGAAAAGATCAAATTACATTATAATATCATATTTCTATAACAATAAAGTAAGGATTGTCTAATCATTGTTTTATTAATGTCTAGAAAAAAGTATCAAGATTCAAAAAGAGTGTCACTTTATTTTGAGAGAAACTTTCCATTGTTTTATTAATGTCTGGGAAAAGGAGTATCAAGATTCATAAAGAGAATAACTTTATTTTGACTAAATCTTTCACTAAAAAGATTTAGAACTTGCAATTTTTAAAATTCTCAAAAAAAAAAAAATAGTGTAGTGGAAATTGAACTTTAGAACTTCATTAATAAAAAAAAGTTGAGAAAATACACTCTCAACAAAAATATATTAAAAAAAAAAATTGAAAAAATAGAATCACAACACAATAAAAGTAAAATTTGAAAATAATGTAATTTAAAAAAATAATAATAATAACATTACATTAATGATGAAACTTGAAAATGATTAATTACTCATTGTAAAATTAAATCAGAAGATCATCTCTATTGAATGTTCTTTCTTTATTTAATTATAAAAAATTAACAATAGTAAAACTTAGAATGTCATTCAATCACAAACGCATATCTAATCAACTTCTCCTTATTTATTTATTTAATTAAAAAATGATTAATAACTTTAATAAATAAAAAAGTGATAAACTCAAATGTCAATCACTTTATAACAATAAAGTGAGGATTATCTATTCATTGTTTTATTAATCTCTAAAAATATATATATCAAGATTCATAAAAGGTATCACTTTATTTTGACAGAAACATTGCTATTCACTTTTTTAAATAGAGTGAATAAATTTTGTTTTATTAGAATCCAGCAAAAAAAGTCAAGATTCATAAAGGATGTCACTTTATTTCACATAAACATTGCTATTTTTTTAAACCAGAGTGAATAAATTTTGGGAACTTGTAGCTTCTAGAAGTCTCAACTAAAATCCAAAATGAAGAATTCTCAAATTGAAAATAAAGTGCACTGATAATTGAACTTCACTAGTTATGACACAACTGCATTAATTTACCATTAATGATTTATTATTAATCAAAACGAAGTTGGGAAACTACACTCGCAACAAAACTATATCACAAAAATGAAGTTGGGAAACTACACTCACAGCACCACAATATCACAAGGATAGATGTGGCAGGGAATGCTCTGTATGTAGTTGTTGCTTCTTGTACCAACAACGCCTCGGATTCCTGTGCCGCTACCCACCTCCCTCATGCAATATCCAACCAATCAACAATATTTTTTTTTCTTTTGTTTTCTCTTCAACCATGCGTTATCCAGCCCATGAATTCGAAAACGATAAATTTGATGGACAGCGTCACCACCACGCTCACGTGTTGTCGTTTACGATAAGAGATAATAAGCCCTGTGAGGCGAGATTCGACGTCCATGGTCTTGGCATTTTGCAGTACTGACAATAACTATTTTTTGCATTTGGTGGCAGCAGAATCCCGGCAGCATATTACGCAGTACATAGAGGGACGGTGGATCCTTTGAGCATATAATTATTTCTGTATGAATGATCTGGCATTGGGTCCGTGCTTCCCATGTAAGACCAGACAGCCCTCCTATTCCGGAAATGATGCTCTCTTTGATTAATGTTCATGGGCTCCTGCCATTCACAAACTACACAGGATAAGACACAAGAAAGCAAAAGCAAGAATCAGAACCAGCTGCAGCATATTCACAGTGCTCGTCATGCCCACCTTCTTTGTCTGTTTGCTCCTTTTATTTTTTTTGTTTTCTTGCCTGTCACTGAATGAGATTTTGATATTTTCCACTGCTTAAGTATAGATCGATGTGGATCTATCCAAGGTTTAAGGATCCAATCCTTCTCGGTGTCGGTGTAAACTGTAATAATGGTAAGAATTTGCAAACCTAATAATATTTATGAACAGTTCCATTTTTTTTTTCATCTATTAAACAAAAAATTGCAAACCTAATAATTTTTATGAACAGTTCAAAAATTTGCAAACCTAATAATTTTTATGAACAGTTCCAGTTTTTATCTATTAAACAAAAATTTGCAAACCTAATAATATTTATGAACAGTTTGATTTTTTTAATCTATTAAACAAAAATTTGCAAACCTAATAACATTTATTAACAGTTCCATTTTTTTATCTATTAAACAAAAATTTGCAAACCTAATAATATTTATAAACAGTTCCATTTTTTTATCTATTAAACAAAAATTTGCAAACCTAATAATATTTATGAACAGTTTCATTTTTATTTTTTTTATCTATTAAAAAAAACCATCTCATCAAAAATTAATATCTATTAAACAAAAGATCTCATCAAAAATTCAAATCAATCTTATCCCAAAAATCCATATCTATATATAAAAGTTATATACATATGTAAACAATGATGACATTACACCTTACCAGGAAAAGAGGAAGCATCCTCCTTGTACCCTTCAGGAAAAGAGGAAGCATCCTCCTTGTACCCTTGAAACATGATTCCTTGTAAAAAGCTTGTTACACTTTAAAGTCCTTGTGGGATAAGGAGCATGATTCATTATGTGATAATTAGATTGTCAATGCACTGAAAGCAATATCCATTAGTGTTTCCTGTAATCCGTTAGTTTAATAAAAAATATAAAAATAATAATAATGATAATGATATTTTGTCAAAGTTTTTAGTTAAAAATATTAAAAATATTTATTAATAATAAATTGAAATAATTTATATATATAATATTGAAATAAAAAAACTAATAATAATAATAATAGTTTATTAAAATTTTATTTTTAATTTTTAATAAACATATAAATTATAAGATTTTAAAAGATATTTAAAAAATAAAAATTAAAAAGAAATATATTTATTTTGTTAATTTTTTTTTTTATATTCATAAAAAAAGTTATGTTATTGTATAACAGTTTAGGTAGGTCTAATGGTTAAGAACATGTGTTTCCATCTAAATGATTATAAATTCAATTTCTAAAAGAATAAGATAATATATCTATGTAATCATCATCATCATCATCATCATCATTATTATTATTATTATCCATTAATAAAAATATATATATAACATAACAGGTGTAATATAAAATAGTGTTAACAAATTAAAATGAAAAAATTTAAAATTTTGAATAAAAATGAAAAATAAATTAATTAAAAATATATAAAAAAAATTAATAATAATTATTAAAAAATATAGAATAAACCATAAATCATTTTGTTTATTTTTCTTAAATATTTAAGCATCCAAAAGTTTGTGCTTATATTTTGTTTATTCTTGTTAATGCTTAATAAATTTGAGATAGAGACTATCAATATAATATTATAACTTTATATTTTAGCATTAAATAGTTTGGCCCTATGAAAAATATACTTTTAAATATAATTTATATGTTTTTGAGTTATTGAAATTCAAAAAAAAATTGGAATATGGCAACAAAATTGAAATTTTTAATTAGTATTGTGTTAGTAAATCCTGGGGTTCATGGATTTTCAAGAAGTTTACAAAGTATACAAAAAAAAAAATTAAACTCCAAAATATGGTTGGCATTCCAAGTGAGTATACAAAAAAAAATTAAAACTCCAAAATATGGTTGGCATTTCAAGTGGTTTCCTAAAATTGCTTCAAAGTGAAGATAATTAACATGAAAGACAAGAGGCTTTCTAAGATTGCTTAAAAGTCTAGTCAAAGTTACCTAAAGAGAGGATGGCATAAAGATGAAAAGTCTTAGCTAAAACATTAAGAAATAAAGGACGATGTCACTTTACATAATATTATACCATTAAAATATTATGACATCTAAATTTAAGAAGAAATTGTGGTACAATAAAGAAATAAAGGAAAAAAGAAAATTCAAATACTATAAAGAGGTCATTAAGCCCAATCTAGAAGATAAAAAGTACGTTTCTCTTTTACCTAACTTAAAGAAGAAAATTGATATTGTTAAAATAAGAACAAACTCCATTGAGATCCCTAATGAAACATGAAATTCAATGATTCCTAAATTTCCTTGGGGTGAAAGAATTTGCCATCTTTGTGATCTACTAAGAAGGTGGAGGATGAAAAGCATTTTCTTTTATAATGTTCTATGTATTCCTTGATCCAGGTGGATATCAGTGGCCACCCACCTATTCCAACTGGCTCAAAACAGATTGTTTTCAACTCACTATTTTTAGCAGTTTTTCGGTTCCTAAACTTCTTGGGCCATTTTTAGGGCCTAAACAATGATTTTTCACGATAGGTCACCTTAATAATAGCTAGAGACTTTGATTGAGCCCCCAAAATTAATATCCTTGTCGATACCTTTCCAACAAGCTATCGTGCGCCCCTAATGAAGATCGTATGCCAAAGTTACGCCCCCGAGAAGTTGATACACCAAACTACCCAAAACAAGGTAAACAAAACTATTGGTTTTTCATCTTTCGAGGTTAGGGTTTTGGATTTTATTTATGTTAAAAATACCTTTGGATCCCCATTGTAACAATAATTGTGAATGAGTGTATCCATTACATCTCTTCTCAGAGATAAGTTGTCACCATTCTAGCGAATCTTTCACTCTGTAATTCTACAGTTCTGTACATTTCACTCATTAATAGAAATTGTGTATTACTGTATATATGTGTCTCTTGTTATATATATCTGATATATCCCTTTTATATGATTGGATCTCTTGCAATATCTTTATATATTTCTTTATTATATCTCCACTCTCATTTCGTGCTCAAAATAATCTGAATCAGACTCTCATGTTTTTGCATGGCATTTTTTGTTTTATTCCATAATTACATGAATTTTACTTTATAAATATGTAAATCAACCATTTAGAAGGGGAATTTGGGGCTTTAATTTGATGGTTAAGAATTGTAACTGATAACTATTTTGAAGTTAATTCAGAAGTTTTATTTTTGCGGGCCAAGGAAATTTTGCTCAGGATTTTATTGTGGATCAATTCTAATCTATTGATTATTCCATTGTTGGTTGATGTCTCACATGTGTAGTAAAAGTTTCCATTCCAGCAAGTTATCTTGTGCAATTTAGTGAAATGCTTTCTTTAATATTTTTCAACAAAGAATTTAATTTAGATGTGCTTTGTTAATTCATTTCTTACTTTTCGTAATCTATGATTTGTCATTTAATAATTAATTCTATAGAAAATTATGAATTGAATGGCAAAGCATGTGTGATGTTCCTGTAAGTTTCCCCTTTCTACAATAGTGTAATATCTGTTTACAGAGTTATTTCAATTCACTATTTCCAAGAGTTATCTCTTGAGAAAAGACTTCTTTAAATCCATTCAAAATATATTTACTTGTTGTATTTCATATATAACATGAAATAGTAAAAGCAAGATTACTTTTAAAACATTTTCATAAATACCATCGAATGATTGGCAGACAATAACCGGAGGATTATTCCATTCCAAACAAGGGAGAGTCTAATTGGGCTTGTTCCTTGGGTTTAATCTTGATTGTTGAGTCTTGGGATTCCAACCCCATTCAACATGAAAAAAATTCCAATTAAGGAGTAATAGCTCTAATTCTCAGACCGTTGATTTCATTGATCAATTGAATCTATAGTATGATACTCTCATATATTGTAATTACTCAAACATTTGACAAGGCTTACATCCGGCATGAATTCACCATCATACCAAGAATTCAATTCATATAGGACAGTAAGGAATGGTAAATGGAATGTTAAACATCACACGTGGAACAATTTCATTAGATCATGCCAAGGACATAGCTATCATTGAACGAGGGAATCAGTGTTATGAACCAAATAATTAATATATCAGTATAAACCATAAGTACACACCATGTACAAAATGTGAGAATGGAGCACAACTCGAAGATAGATAATTTATACAATAACTCCTTAAATAATAGGAGAAGCTCCTCCAAATACCTAATTACATTCATACATCACAATTCACATCCCAATAATGAATACATGATCTCTATATATACCTATTCACACCTGCACATGAGGCCCCTTTACTATTAGGCCAACCCTATTACATATATATTTGCACATTACATGTACATATATCCCCATATATTCCCCCCTTGGTGTCATATCATATACATTTAACCCTATATATGCCTCCCTTGGGTCATAACATAATACCCTCCATAAAAAATATTTGTACTCAAAGCTTCACAATTAAAGGATTCATATGTGATGAAACCAAGTAATATGATTTTCTTATGTTCCTTCTTTCTTCTTTCCATTGATGATGATCCATCCATCCAAAATTAATTATTTTCGGTTGTAATCCTTGGCGGCTAGTTGTTGCATAATTTTCTTTCCCTTGATTCCATGTATTATTGTTGAATCTTCTCCAATTTGTAGTAGATGTTGGTCTATGATAATATATTGTTTAATAATGTTTTTGTGATGCCTTGTTCCATGAATATTGACAAGTATTCCATCTTCTTTCTTGATAATGAGGATATCGACCTTATTTTCTTCCTTAAAATATTTCCTGGTAATGAGGGCGTCGATATGGTTTCACATTTGATGGTATACTCATATACAATGGCATACTCCATCTTCTTTGCTTGGTCTTTGATTACTCTAGCCCTGGATATAATGCCATCATATTTGGCATGTAAATCCTCTAGATGAAGTTCAACTTCTTCAAGTATATTCAGGTGACCTTGAATCTTGTCTTCTTTCTCCTTTTGAAGTTGCAATGTGACCCCATCTATCAAATTTTGACGTCCTTCTTCAATTCTTGATTGCATTTTTTATTTTACTTCATCGCTATTTAGGGATTCTTCAACCTTCTTGCAAATTTCCTCTTCAAGTCTTTTGGTGGATTCTTCATCCAATATCCTTGTTTCTTCTTGATTTTGATTCTTCATTTCTTCTTTCAATCTCTTAACCTCATCCAATAGCTTTTTATTATGGTTGCATAATCTACATGTCTCTTCATCTTTAACCATTCTTCCCTTGACACCTCTTTCTCCAGCTTTCCTTTGCTAATCTTTTCTTGCTTTAATTTTGAACCTCTTTAATGAGTGTTTCATTAAGGTCTTGTATCTTATATAGCTCATCAATCTTATTCTTGATCTATTCTTTTGCTTCTTTTAACTCATCTTGAATTCTATACATTTCCTCTATTTTTGTATCCTTGATCCATTTATTTGAGAAGAGTTTTTCAAATTCTTCCCATGTGGAGTTACATCTAGTATCCTCATCAATACTCTTCCACCACTTCCAAGATTCACCAAAAAATAATTATTTCCAAACAAGGCTTGAACTTAGTTTTATTTATCATTCTCAACCATTACATGGGATTTATTTCATCTTTATCTTCATCTCCACTAAAGTTAGGTATTGTCAATGATTCTTAATTGAGGTCTAACCCACCCTTCAACTTACAAATTCAATATATTAGTAATAATGATATAAAATAGTTATAATCATTGTTCCAATATAATATTATATGTTTTCTCTTTCCAATGTCTTTTGAATCAGCTCAATCTGACATTCCAATCAAAAGTTATGATATTTTTAACTGAACATATTGTTGTGGGGTCCTAAATCCCTTTAACTCAACAACAGGAACCAAACCTGCCACTGAGGCCCAATTAGACTCTACATCGTTTAATGGTGGAATGGTTCTCCAGATCTTGCAATCCGGCCAATTAATTGATGGGATTTACATTTTCTGGTGAAGTTTTCTCCTTCAGTTTGGACGTTCTCTTTTTTGTATTTTCTCTTATAGGTGGGACCAATACAAGATAAAAGCCGGTATAAACCAACTAGGTAAAAAAGTGGGAAAATCTTAACTAATGGAGAAGGATGAGTTGGGGATAACCCTTTCACTCTGGCATGCAGACAACAATTCTCTACCACAAGACTAGTAATAATACATTAACATGTTGGTGTTCCAATTATTGACTAGGGTGCGATTATCAGAAGAAAACACATATGCAATAAAGGATAGCAAGAAAAATAATTCTCTTAACTCTAATCATCAATCACATAATAACACAACGATTTAATTTTCATCATAAAAGACAAGAACTGTAAAACATTGAATCAGATAACTTATCAACAGATTTA
>CBVK0100692732.1:0-11076 GCA_900067695.1 Picea abies
TATATATATATATATATATATATATATCATTTTGCAGCATTGATGTTGTTGAAAAGCTTATGTTGTTACAATTACTTTTATCTTTAGCATCAAAATAATCCGATAAAATTGGAACTAACTTAGTTGTTTGGGGACGTTTTTTGTTAATAGTAGATATATTTTTTATTCTATGTTATATATGCATGTGACCCTTGGACCTGTGTACATTTGTGCATAGGAATGCTCAATACATGGTAATATGTTTGGAGTAGCTTTGTTGGATTATATTGATTATATGGTGCTCTTAAATAAATGTCAATCCCATACCCTCATACATGATAGAATCCGATGGAAAAGTTGCAATTTTGCAAACTCTAAAATGGTGAAAAATGTTGATTGCATCGCTAATATGATTGCAAATTTCCATTGATTGGAACTCTAATTTTTTTTTTTTTTAGGCAACAAGCAACTTTAGCAACAATGGTTGAACCATTGGATCTTTGAAGCGGTAATGCAGTTGCTTGAAGCATTGAGAGTTTTGGTTGAAGTCCTTTCTATTCTTTTTGCTCTGGCTGTCATGATCATTCAAATCATTTGATAAGATGATATAGGTTGTTGCTACAGTTTCACCACAAAACATAGTCAGGAATAAATATGGGATTTTAAAAGACTATTGGACTTATCCACTCTAATTTTCTACCTCAACAGATTAAGTTGGAAAATTTTATTTTAACCAAAATCTGTATGGCTTTTATTGTGTAATATTGGGCGATCTTTCACTAGTATAGAGCCAAGAATAGTTCTATCTTCCTCTATTCCATTGTAGCCCCAATCCCCTTTGTGTTTTGAATGTCTTTAATCAGGAAGAACACATTAAAATGGAATACTTATTAAAATTGTATGATCACTGCCAGTTAAGCCTTTGTCCAGTAATCTGCAATGGTTATCATCTTTGGCATGTTATTTTTCGGAAAACTGATATACTTATTTTGATGTTGATTTCCATATAGTGAGGTGGAAAGTTAATTTCTTTATCAGTTAAACCTATTTCCAACAATCTATTAGCTATCTCCACTCATTGTACATTCTTAAGGGTATATTGGGACCCATGTGAATCTTGCAGCTTGTGATCAGATGTATAATTACACTTTTATTTATATTTTATAAGTGGGTTTATTACAAATCCAGACAAGTTTTGTTTTGTGAAAAGTTTCTAAATCCTCATTGTTTGGAAGGCAACAAATTGCACCAGTTTTAACCAATGCTAGACAAAGTGCAAAAATTGACAAGTCATTGTTTTGCAATAGGTGTAGAAATTGGCTTGAACAATGCATGATAAGTCTGAAAATTGCCAAGTGCTCAAAATCTAGAACTCTATGAACACCTAATACAAAGTTTATGCTAGTTCCCACCTAATTTTCCTCCACAGGGAACAGAAGTTGGTCTTAGACCCTGATTTGTAGCAACATAAACTGTAGAAAATAAAAAGTTGCTCGCTTCTGGGAGGCATAAAAGATATCCAAAGTTTGTTTGGAGCATACTTACATCCATTGGAAAGATATTTTAGAGTGTTATACCTCATATTGTATAAGGTTCCACATTTTGATTTTCATCACATTTGATGGAGTTTGGTGGTGGTTCCTTGGAGATTTTGATGGACTTGGGGGAGATACACCTTCATTGAGCTTCTTCTCTTCTTGGCATTGGAGACCCGTGGTTGATGAGCTTCATTTCTATTCTTGGTGGATGGTCATGGTTTTGTTCATTGCCTGATAATGCATGTTGAATAATTCAAGTGAGTTTATAATATTTTTATGGAATGTGATCATATTCCTAGTATTATTTCTTTCACTATAATAAACATAGTTGCCACATTTGTTTAACACAAACCGAAAGAATGTCTAAAATTGAAGCCATAAATAGTGCCAACAGTTCGTATTATCTTTTGAAACATAGAATACTCGTAGTGTTCTTCATCCTTGATGTCTGGAAGATTTTCTTTTTTGATCAAAATTGATGTCTAATACTATCCATGATGATGTCTAATGTCAACATTGAAAACATAAAAGGAAGGCTATTTACACAAATATGCATATATCTATCATCAAACACACCCTTTAAAAATATCTCTCTGTTGGGCATTCTTTCACAGGGTAAGTCGCTCTGTAGTCTACCTCAGAGAGTAGGATATTTCCATTTCATTGTTAATAGATCCTAGCTTCAACTGGTTGCTAATTTCTTCCAAATTCAGTGGAGCCAAAACATCATCTATAATAGTTCTGAGAATTTCCTCAAACAATTTTGGTACATTTGCACTAGCATCTAAACAAAGATTTTTCCTACTACAGTTTCCTACACTTGTGTAAAAATATCCTTCCAAACATCAAATAGACCCCTTTCAACCAACACAACAACTGCACCATTTGCAACATAGCTCGTTGCATTACCCTTAGACAAGTTCCCAAACATGTTCTCCAGCTTCAAATAGGTTTCCATAATTTACAGTAGCAAAGGACCATATTTTGCATCTATGTTAGAATCAACCTCAATCTTCGGTCCAAACTTCTGCCTTAACTCGGATTTCCAAAATCCCCTAGGAAAATTACACTATGGTAAATACACTTTCAAAGTATGTCCCAATTGTGCCCATTCCAAGTATTCACAGACAAGTGCAGTCAAAAGTTTGCTTGATGGAGAGGCATGTAGTTCTGAGGTGACAACTAAGGAATCTCATTGGGTTGTGTATGAATTCATCCCAATGGCTCTAAATCTTTCAAAGATTCATGCTCTGGCAAAGACAAAGAAAAATGAACTTGTTGATGTGTTCCCCATTGTGGAGACATAGCTATACAACAAATTTCCTTCACCTATGATTGTATGGAGGGATTATACCATAAATATACCTTGAAATACGAGTCCTAAGGTCAGCTATGCAAATGAGTTTCTTTCAATATGTTCTCTGGCATGATGTATGTATAAGAAGTCTCTTTGATATCTTCAGAGTTAACATAGATATGACAGATTTTTGGTAGGTATTTCCCTCACATGCCAATCTATTTTAGAACCCAAAGCAACCTTCTCATATGGACTGGTCGTGGTGACAACCAACTCATCACTGCTCACATTTGTACTCCTCATGGCAACTACAGTGAGATAGCTTGCTTCCTTTGCCTACTTTTCAATTCAGTAATATGTTTCCTTTGTTGAGAAGGGGGAGTTATCTCAGCTCCAAGTATAATATCACAGATTTCGGATTGGGTCAATGCTAATGTATTGAAATTATTCTTCTTGGCATGGTTAGAGAAAGTGCCACTTCACGCAGGGACTTCCCATTTGGAAGATAGATACTATTGCAAGGATTCCGCCTTGAGGCTCATCCATCATGTGCTTCAAACTGAGAACAACTAACCTCATTACTGTAGCAATTGTAGCATAAACTAGATCCCATTTTATATCCATCTAGTATTTGTTGTCCTTTAGGATTTTACACAGTAGGCAAGATTAGTGCCATCAGGAAATCCATCTGGCTTAAAAATTGTTTCATGCAAAGTTGTATCTCTTTTTTGCACCCTAGATTGCACACTGGGCCTTCCTAGCATTTTAGAAGGTAACACTTGCAAGTGCTTTACTATTTGGAGCTTCCTCACCAACCATTTGTTCCATATTCTATAGCAGCATCTTCACTCCTCTTCACCTGGGACTACAATTGTTGCACTTTCTATTCAAGGATCAACAGTGGTGACAATAGTGAAGGAGTTCTCTGGGATACCCTTGTACAAATCAATGGGTAATAGTCTCCATAGATTGAGTATTGTCCATTTTTTTGTTTCTTTTTGTACATGTTATACAAGCTAGTAGCCATGGAGCTTTAATGCCTATGTTGGAGATGCTTTTTCCATAACCAGGATCAACCCTTGGCCTAAATGCAATCTCATGTACATTGTTATCAATGCTTACCCAAGGCATTGAAATTATGGGCCTATCTTTGATTGATTGGTTCCAGTAAGCATATGAATCATTTCCCCAGTCTTGAAAATTTTGTAGGATGTAAAGAGTCTGCCCAAAGGTAAAATGTTTATGCTCTTATTAGTGTCATATAGATACTAACAAGAGCAGGGTTATAGGTTAAGGAAACTTCTTCCAAGAGATCTCCCTACAACGAGTAAACATTCAAATCACCAATTAGTACACCTTGATTGTTATTCTCTTAGCCATAATGATGGCATTTAAGTAGATTTATCATTGAAACTTTTGGTGTATATATAGGTTCAAAATTATTAATGAAGATTTTGATAAAGGGAAAAGATGCCACATGAATCTTAGAAGGTGTTCTCTAGATGTTTTCTTTACCCTCCAAGGCTGCCCAACCTTATTGTGGGCATTCAATATTGTGGGTCCTAATCCATAGAGTTTTGTGTATTCATGGAGGGTGTTTAAAGGTAGGGTAGTCTTATATATATACCCACTGGGTTCGATAAACCATATAGAATTCCTTTTAGAAAAAATGCCAACGTGTTCATAGAGTTGGGAGATAATATATTTTTTAAAGGTTGTGAAGTGTTTGCAAGAAATTTTTCACATTCTCAGTCTTCACAATTTTTATAAAGTCCTTTTTCATTTGCTGCAGAAGTGATACCAATCAACTTATTTCCACCCAACTGTGAGGAGACATGTGCATGCTACAATCCTCATCTCCTATGTTCAACATTTATATTTAAAAGTATTCTTGATTTTGGATTATTTTAAGTTAAAAAAATATTCTATCAAGTTCTAAAACTACTTTACTGCTTGCAGTTGCCTTAGATAGAGATGGTGGTACTTTGCAAAAAAGGGAGATAATTTATCTTCTTGTAGTAGGACACTATATGGATGAATATTATCCAAGGAGTGGATAGTGTATAGACCAAGCATTACAGGTTTGTGTATTGTTGTGGATCAAGTTTTATGTAATATTTCTAGTATATTTAGTCACATTTAAGATAGCAACCATATATAATAGATAGGATATATTTGGGGTTCCAACACATAATAATATCTGTGCACTTTGTGAGCAGTTGAGGCCCGAGATAAACCTGCCTTTATAATGGCCATTCAATTGTTTCTTTGTACTCATTTGGAGCAACTGCCAGAACAACCCTATTTCCAACACTAGGGCAGGAAGTAATCATAAAGCATTCTTGCCATATTTTTGATAGTTTTGATATATTTTACAATAATGACGAGATGCAAGTTATATGATCTAATTTTGGTAACTTTAATTTCCTTTTAGCAGCCTATCGATCAATCAGGGCGAGTGAATTTATGAATAGGGGATGATGAGCCACCAAAAATTTCATACATCAAATTCAACATTTGTTTTGTCTACCTTTGCGTGCCTTGATGACCATTTTCAGCACGGAAAATAATATTTTCAAAGGAAACAACATATTTGGATGGTGAATCCACACTTTTATGTGAGATAGACTTTTGGATGGTGAATCACATCTAGTTTATGTCATAAATCTGTTGTTTTATGGATGTTATGATAGACCAAATTCTTGTGGCCTTCCAGCATGCCCTTACATGCATTTGAGATGTGTTTTCCAGCAATAGTTTTCTAAATAAAGGATACAACACACTGTTTTAAAATGTTGAGTACACAGTAATAGGATTTTGTAATAGCTGATCTTGAGTAGAGATTAAAGAGAAACATTTTAAGTCCATATCTTAGAGGCACACATGCAAATCAACACCTTGGGCATGTTGATTCACACATCAACAAATTCAGGTTTCACTCGCATCAACATGGATATGAATTCTCTCATCCCAGATATGGTATTGGTCTCCTCAAAATACATTTCAAGTTTTTTCCTTGAAGAAGATGACAAAACATCAAACTCTCTCTCTCTATAGCTAGAGAAAATTTGGATGATTGATATGAGAGAGTATAGGTGAAGCATCCAATAATGCAATACATAAATCATGCCCAAGATCATCTCCTAGATTTGAGGGACACCACCATGAATAATCCATTTCAAAAATATCCATTTGTTAATATGGGACAAACATGTTGAGCATAGACACAGGTGAATCAAATTTTTTCTATATCCATAGATCGGACCCCAGTAATGTGTTGTTGATAAGGAGTATTGTATTTGGCAATTGCGATATATGGTCATGACATGAGAAGCATAAACTTCCATCAAAGTGGCATTTCCTTCAGTATTTCACTAAGGCTAATCTTGTGTCAACTGTGACTAACACTTGGACTCACTAGTCTCCACACAATATCCTTGTACAAAAAAAAACAATAGCTAGAATACTTTTGAGGGGTGATTTTAGCATGATTGAATCTATTGTTGGAAAGTTTGTATGAAATTTTGATCTCCACTCTAGGGTACTACACAAATTGTTTGCTGAATTTGAAGATATTTTCCTATTCAAGCAAGAGTGTTATGTTGATAGAGCCTTTCTAGAGGACTTGCCAGTCTTGTTTCAGTGTAAGTGTTCCAGTTTTGAAGCTCCAGATATCAGGGTTTGTAAGGTAGCAACACACATGCTTGAAACAGAGGTCTGTCTGTTGCTATCAATAAGAAGTGGATGTAACATTCCTAGATCTTCAATGATCAAATGGAGAGTGCACATGAAGATAATGTTACAAGTGTTGGGCTCAAAATAAACTTGATTTGTGTTTGTTGAGGTGCTAGTTGCATGATTTTGTTGGGAATTTGTTGAGGCCGAATGAGGATAGTACGTTTAACATGAACAAGTGGGTGTGGCATCAAATGTTTGAAGAGCAACAAACCAACAATGGATTCAATATTTATAAAGGAATTTCATCATAAACATGAAGGTTTTGTAGGTGTGCACTCGGGATTGTTGGCACAGGGGTAGACCTAGGGTTCACTCCAAGCGCACACCAACAAATCCTAACTACCGGCCCTTTCGGCAACACCTGTGAAGTAGATGAAGTCTCACCCGAGGTAGAGGCAGGGGTGGTTGCAGGACTCAGATGTCTGCAACCTTAGTTGGGACATAGATATGTGATTATAGCACTTAACAATTATCTAGCATGGTTTACCCATCAATATTCAACCCCTACAAAACTTCGCAGATAGCACAGAGCGTTGCAGTATATAATTAGATTCGAGAAGACTTAGCACTTAGATACAACAAGATAGATTAGATTCACCAGATCAGACACTAAGAATATTATATATCAGATCTAACATTCATTCCTATCTCAGAAGCACAAAGCATAACTAAATCTATTTAATCACATCAAGTACTTAGCCAAGAAAGAGATAAATGCATTAGGTCGAAGCACAAAGCACAATACACAAAGTTACCGTGGTTCACCCCCACCTTGGGGCTACGTCCACAAAGTTTTCTTCTTTATATTATCTCGGTTAAGCGGTTACAACACAGAGCTTCAATGATCCTTACTTTGCACAGGACATAAGATCTGTGCAACTCGCTAGATCCTTCTTCCTTCCACTTCAGCACAAAACTACAACAACTTGCACTTAGCTTTTCAATCTCCTTACAATCATGCATAGAGAACTTGCAATATACATCCGATCACACAGATCTAGTTACTAACACTAAGCCTTTATCTATACGTCACATAGATTTACTACCCTCCTCTACTTACATTTCCTAAGTATCTATTTATAGATTAAAAAATGGGCCTAAGCATGGGTAAACCCATGGGCCGACATCCCTTTCCCTTTAAATCAACCCAAAAACCCTAAAAAGGTCCCAAAAATAGGTTTTGCTTCCCTAATTTTCGCTTCGTGTTGTGCTCCATCTTTGACTAGTTGTCGCAGTCCCAAAAACGATCAAATATGACCAAGTATTCCTCAAAACTTGGTCAAGGGCCAACAGGCCCCCAACACTCACCCGTGACTTGTCCTAAGTCACTCAGGTCTGACCAATTCTGCTTCAAACTCCTCAAGTTTGGCTCGAGATGCTTCGACCTCCTGCTTTGCGGTTTCCTCTTGCTCGATGAACTCCTGGATGAGTGCATTATTGACAGGTCCCTCTAGGCATTGTTTGGATGTAGTCACGATCTGTTCCAACTCTGTTCCTTGGTTCTCAATCTCTAAGAATAGATGACATGCCTTATCCTGCAAAGGTTGAAGTTGTTGAGTTACTTCCATTAGCTTTCTTTAGATCATGTGGATCTGCTTTTGTGCAACGCATTGCTCGTGGGATCACTTCAGCTTCTCTATGGTTGATAGGGCCTTCAACCGCATCTAAAGTCTATTTGCATGCTGATTTGCTTCCTGGAGATACGACTCAAGTTTATGAAATTCCGGGTTCTCGGTTAGGTTCTCATGTATCTACGCACTTCTGCTACTTGATTGTTTTCATTCTTTGGTGAGTGATTTAATGCTTTCTACTATACTCTGGGCAGTTATTTCTAGCTGGTCACGCTCTTCTTGTGGGGTGCTTGGGATGATCTGAAGCTCTAAGTCCACGACTCTTTGTTGAAGTTGCTGAATAACTTCAACAAGCTTCATCACTTGATGGTCTAAGGGTTCTTTGGCCTTCTATTCTAAGTCGTTCATAGATCGAAATGATCCATTGACAACTTCTTCGATCCCAACTTGCTTCACGAGAAGTTGCTCCTTCTCCTTTTGGATTTTTTCTCTGTCTTTGTCAAATTTCACTTGGATGGCCTCCTCCTCTTGTTGTGCATCTCGATGCTGCTCTATGATTTCCTCTTGTGCTTTCTTTAGGGCCTGAGTGGCCTGCATTGTTGCTTCTTCTTCTTTCTAAAGGCATACTTTGACTGTGTCAGCAATCCTGCGGAGTTGAACTGGTTCATCTCCTTCTTTTGTTGTTCCTTCGGGCGTAGTGGAAGCTGCATGGCTCAATTGAAGTGCTTTCTTTACTCCTTGGAGCTCGATTTCAATTCTATTGTACATGGCCTCTTTCTTGGCTACCTGTTTTTCTATTATCTCCTTGATAGCTTCATTCATAGTTGTGAGGAGAAAGCTGAAGTCGTCTGGGGTGAGTGTGGTCATCAGTTTAGTCACGGATGCTTTCGACTTCTTCTTGGAAGAAGGTTCTAAAGGTGAACACTTTGTTTTATTTATGATCTCTACTTTGTCCTCTGGCCTTTGTTCAACTTCTTCAAAGTCTTTTTTATTACCTTCATGATCGGGTGTGGTGGAAGTCGTCCTTAAAAATCTACTGTCGACATCCTGGATTTTCTCATCTTTCTTTATCTTCTTAGTTTTCTTCACCTTACTTGGCTCAGGTGTATTCTGCGCAGCTTCTGGGCTATTGATGTCGGACATATCTGCTAGATCTGCTGCGATAAGGAGGTCTGCCGACCATTCCTCGGTGATTTCTTCCAGTTCTTCTTCTTTCATCTTATAATAGGACTAAAGTTGTTCCTGGTGTTCATCAATGCGTGGAGTTAGCTATATAAAGTGGCGATCCACGATGAACTTTATCAGAGGTTGGAACCTTTGTAAAGTGTTCGGGGTTATGTGAGGTTCACCCCCTATGGCTACTTTCAGTTGGTTATAGTATGTATGAAAAACGACATTTGATTGCCACTGCTTGTTCATATCGTTCGGGTACCATAAAGTACTAAACTTCGCGGCTAAGGGCTCAAAAGGGTTGAGGTCTGGGAAGGTTGCACCTTCCCGTAGCTCCCATGCAACAAAAGTGATCAGTATTAGAAGCTAGCTAAAATGGAATTCATGCCCTTGATCCTGGGATTCTCTGCAGTCAATCTCTAGTTGGTTAACCAGGTACTTCACACAGTTCATCTGTAGTCCGTCTGCGCATTTTCCTACGAGGTCAACTATGAAGCCTTATACTTGAGTTGGTTTTTTCTTACATACCAATTTCCCTGCTATTAGTTATCATGCAAGGCGCACTGCACCACTCTCAATAGAGGCTACCTTGTAGCCTCACATGCCCTTCTCGACATTGCCATAAGCTTCTTTAATATTCTGTGAAAGAGCGTGGTCCACGGTCTTTCCAGGGTAGTAATCCTGGGGATCAGGGCCCTACATACTAAGCCCAGTGATCCTATTGATCAGTTCCAGATCAACAATTATGCAGTGGTTTACCCACAGGTATCCTCTATGGTAACTTTCGAGCAACAATTTTACACAAGCGTTCACCTCTTGGTATTTGTCGAAGTGTGGTATTTTCATGACGCTGAGCAACATAGACTGCTCGAGGTTCATTGTCCATTATTGAGGGACAATATTGGAATTCTTGCCCTTGGTTCTGGTTAAGTAATTGTGCGGGGCAAGCATGATGTAAGCTTTACGGTCTCCTAGGTTGAAGTCGCAAAACTTCAACGCCGCAACCTTGTCTTGATCTGTGCGGTAGGTGCGTACTCCTTTTGGTAGATAAGCAGTGACTATGGTGTATTCAAAGTCTTGAGGGATGTTGTCCCGGTTAATTGCACCACTCAGAGGGGGTATGTAAGCTGGTAGGATGGACAATACTAACTTTGCATTGGTTATGTCATCTTTATGCTTAGTTCTTCTCTCTGCGTCGGCTTGAGATGTCGATGGGGAGCCTTGCGTTCCTCTGATCGATGATGCCTATAAACATGTAGACAACCCTCTTTCCAACATGAATTTTTTGGTTTTGAGGCTAGCGAGTACCTCTCTTATAGATTCTTTAGTTGTGCTGAGCTCGTCGGACATATACGCTCAAGGAAAATAATTGGGGTCACACTGGTCTTAAGCACTGTACTGGGATAAATAACAATGGTGTGACAATCACTGTAGACACTTGCTAATTCTGCAAGCTTCAACTTATTAATTGGAAAAAGTGTTCTTCGGGCATGGCATGATGAGCTAAATAGGCAATATCAACAACAGTCTACTTGCAACATACATGGGGCCTTCATTAACTCCATTCTCTCTGTTCTGGTGTTGTCCAACGGTCTAGTGGTAACCCATAATTGCTTTTTGACCCGTTCTAAGCAGCAGTCGAATAGACATATTGGCTTCCAATGGTTATATCACTTCGCCATGGAGAAGTGACCCATGTCATTGTTCTGATATCTTAGTGAAGCTCGAATTATGCAATTTCTCTTTTTTTGAAGTTCCATCTGGACTCTTCTGTAGTTTTTCC